>AP027115.1:15852070-16091740 GCA_028142955.1 Pinctada fucata
ATGTTACATTTAGTAGCCCCCACCACTGCTACAGATGTGTTACGATGCCGTCATTTACGTTACATTTAGTAGCCTCCACCACTACTATTCAGATGTGTTACGATGCCGTCATTTACGTTACATTTAGTAGCCTCCACCACTACTACAGATGTGTTACGATGCCGTCATTTAGGTTACATTTAGTAGCCTCCACCACTACTACAGATGTGTTACGATGCCGTCATTTACGTTACATTTAGTAGCCTCCACCACTACTACAGATGTGTTACCATGCCGTCACTTACGTTACATTAAGTAGCCTCCACAACTACTACAGATGTGTTACGATGCCGTCACTTATGTTACATTTAGTAGCCTCCACCACTACTACAGATGTGTTAGGATGCCGTCACTTATGTTACATTTAGTAGCCTCCACCACTACTATACAGATGTGTTAGGATGCCGTCACTTATGTTACATTTAGTAGCCTCCACCACTACTACAGATGTGTTACCATGCCGTCACTTATGTTACATTTAGAAGCCTCCACCACTACTACAGATGTGTTACCATGCCGTCACTTATGTTACATTTAGTAGCCTCCACCACTACTACAGATGTGTTACGATGCCGTCACTTATGTTACATTTAGTAACCTCCACCACTACTATTCAGATGTGTTACGATGCCATCACTTATGTTACATTTAGTAGCCTCCACCACTACTATACAGATGTGTTACGATGCCGTCACTTCCAGCAATGTCTTACAACAATATATTGATCCACTTCTGAGGTTAATGTCTTTTTGCTTTGTATTTTTTAAAGACATAGTTAATGTTCTTCAAAAGAAGTGATCTTTAATTTCAAGCAGTTTTAGAGACATTTTTGTCATTGTGCAAAATAAGCAAGCTTAGAGATTCAGAGAAATATTATATTGTTATTGCAAATGTATGATTGTGTACAATATACAGGAAGTTAATGTACACGTCCATGCCATAAGGAAAACACATATTGTATAAGAAGCTTCAGAACTCAAATACAATACATGTACAGGTTTCCCTACAAGATGGACGAGTTCAATATTTTCCGTAATGTACAGTTTTCAATATATATTTTGAATGTAAAAGTATCATTTGTATTGCATAAGGTAATATCCTCCAGTTCACAGGCTTCCTGAGAGCAATACAGAGAATAGTAACAACAAAATATGGTTGGTCTTATATGACCAATTTGCTGGAATTTCATTACATGTATTAGAAATTCATACATGGATAATAATGGATGAAAATCAGGAAACCTATATGTGTAGAGTTAATATGTAAGATATTCCTTATATTCTAGAAATATGTTTTCTTCTGATGTGAATTCTGCTCATACTTGCATGTACAATAATGTGATTTTGTCTTTTAAGGTTTTGCTGGAAACTCGGTTTACAGTTTGTGCCATGAGGAAGAGAGAATACAGGACTGATCAGGCCCCGTGTAGATGTTGTTGATAGCCTACGTGAAAACAGACTATTGCCATATGTACATGTAGTATCATTGACATTATTTACCAAGCTTTGGTAACTTTGATGCTAATTGACTTTGTAGTGCACCAAGAACTTTATATTAAGATGGTTTGAATAGTGTCTTGTGATATCATTTAAATCAGATTATTAATACATGTATGTAGAATTTTCAAAGATTTCCATGTATGAACCTTATTTTTTGATATGTTGAAAAAGATTATTTAACAAAATCAAATGATGATAACAATTCTTTTATTTTTCTAATTTTTTGTTCAACCATAATTGGATGTTCCTTTTTTGGAGGGCATTTATTTTTAAATTAAAAATTCATTCAAATGCCTATGAATTAAAAACAACCCCAGTTTGGGATCTTTTTTTACATTAAAGTGTTGAATGAATTGTACATATGCCTAAAGGTATACCTATTGCAATGATAGAACATGCAAATGTTTGTTTCAGCATTAATTATTCACCCAAATTTTTACAACCACTTTAATGATATTTCTTAATACGATGAAATAATTGAATTCTTCTGTTGACATTGAGCAATTGAACTTGTATAATTGCAAATTACATTATGGGTACCTTTATTTTTGCAAGTTTTGCACATGATAGATGCAAGAGTTATTCTGTCTAAGTGTTAAATTTCTATTGATTAGAAGACAGATATTATATTATTGCTTTATTGCAAATAAATTTACCATGAGAATACTGTTTGAAGTGCAAGGACATAATCATGCACTAACATATAGTTACACGAAAGAATCAGTTTCAGGTTTTATCTGAAAAAGATACTATTGTATGCTTAAATAACATATGCCATGAAATTGAATTATTCCTAATTGCTTTCTAATTAAAAATGAAATTCATAATATTACATACAACATCATGGTTGTCATTTAGGAAAGTATCTCTTAATCTGTAACCCCCCCCCCCCTTTTTTTCCAGTAAATTTTATTGCTTATTCCTTGAAATGTATATATAATGTTCACAATTCATAATATTTAGAATAATTTCATTTTGAATTTGTGTAATTGCCAAAAGACATTTTCTTCTTACTGGCCTCCACCCCCCCCCCCCCCCTTTTTTTTCAATTCAACAAATATGGTTTATTTGCAGAATTTGTGACATTTACCATTCATAATTAAGATATTCATACATGTATTTCAAAATGTTCAAGGAATTTCATTATAGTAACTCAAGTGTTTTAATTAGGTATTTTCTTATGTCAAGTATTTTTTCACACCAAGGCTTCCATACTTTTGGTAGTGAAAGTAGTTCCTTTCTAATATGGCCGCCATTTTATTTTTTCAATGTTATGATTATTTTACCTCAGATTTTACTATTGTATTTCATAGTTCAGTAAAATTAAAGTTCCCATGACCTTAATTAGGCTCCTAAGTTATTTCTAGGGTATATGGAATTAACACATAGCTCACTGTGTGAAAGATAGATTTATTTTTACATTTGTTATAAATTGTCATCTCTGTTTCATATAGCAGTGACATAAACATGTTTGAATGCTAAAATCTTGTTGTTCTTTTTCTTGTGAACATTTTGATATATGACATGTATGCCCTGTTGTCTAAAACTTTGAGAAATTGAAGTTGTAATTTGCAAGGATTTTGACTTTAGCGGAACCTTAATGTGGGGCGCATAGCTCAGTCAGTTGAGCGCCGGATTTTCAATCTGAAGATCCTAGGTTCGAATCCCGTTGAGGGCGGACTTTCTCAGAGGTGATTTATCATCTCGCCCCCACCTGTTCTCTGACTCGGAGGGAACTAAAACGGTCTGAGTGGCCCCTCGGCAGCTGCGGCTGAGGAAATTGCCTCGTGTGATGGCACGTTAAAAGCCGTTGGAAATACGGACCACCCACTGTAGTACATAAATCACACCTTCCCTGAATACACCGCATACACTTGCATACATAGTGGAAGGTACCTTGTATAGAGCATGGTGAACGAGTGGTGAGTTGTGAGTGTTGAGGAGTAGTGAGAGGAATTTGAAATATTGTCTTGATATATAATGTCAAAGTTTAATAATATGTGATCCCCTCTGGGGAGTGCTCTGATAAGCGGAGGGTGATACCAAGGAAGAAGAAGAAGAAGAAATATCTAGGTCATTGTCCTGTCAAATAGTTCCGATTATTTTCTTATTATTTTCAACAATTGGTGGAAAATACACACAATGTTTATCTTGAATTGTCTTCCCGTGATTGTTTACTAGATAGATGAAATAAAATTTTGAATATAGTTTAAAGTGTGTGAGACATCTACATGTGTGGAAGAATACGTGTGAAAAATGGGTCCTCAGATCATAAAATTCGAATAATTCCGGTCCGGAACCAGGTGCATGGCTTTGAAAAAATATTAAAAAAGTTGTGTACTTTTAATCTTTACGGCATTTTTTTTTTTTGTGATTCAAATAAAATTTCTTCATTCAAAAGTAGTATCAATGTGTTTAACCCGGTGCGATTTGAGAATTTGTCTCCTATTTTTGGTAAGAAAACAGTACATTATACCTATGTACAATCTTAAAAAATATTCCTTAAAAATCCAAAAGTGGATATCTTGACAAAATTCTTTCACTTGAAGGGTGCCATGCATGAGTACCTTATACCTACAAAATGTCATGACAATCTGAAGAGTGGTTATAGAAAAGAAGCAGAAAATGTATGAAAATCACCCCCCCCCCCTTCCTTTTTACATAACAAAAAAAATCATAAAAAATTTAAAAAATAAAATTTAAGCATAAAATACATATCAAAGCATTAAGTAAGTCATATATGATAAATATGCAGTAAATGAGTGTGTAAAATCATACACTTATTGAGTTATTTAAAGAAATAGTGCAAAAATTTGCATTTCTGACTAAGTCTGAAGAGACGTCAAAAAAGCGTCAAAAATTTGACTTCGGAGTGGAACCAAAAATAACAACACTTCTTAAGACATCTCTGTAGATCATCCTGATGCTTTCGGTTTGTCGATACGTGCTTCCGTTCTGAAGAAGAAGTTTGTCAAGGGAGGGTACCCCCGTGACCTACTTTTGCCTGTGGTGGTGCCACCTGTTGAGGGATCCGGACGACAAACAACAACACTTGTAGGGGATCATTAGTACTTTATACCTACCAAGTTTCATCAAAATCCCTTAAGCCATTCTTGAGAAGAAGTTGAAAATGTGAAAAGTTTACGACAGACAGACGACACACGACACACGACAGACGACGGACGACGGACGCCGGACGGATCGCTATGACAATAGCTCACTAGAGCCTTTGGCTCAGGTGAGCTAAAAACGAAATTTTACATCGTAAAATAACTATCAGGGTTAGGTATCAGAAATGTGCATGTCTGGTCCATGCTGCAAATTTATCTGCTCTTAAGGAGGGATTCAACACCAAGATGGCGGCGGCATTATTTGTTTTTCTCACGTCCTAGGAAAAGTACAGTCCTTACTTCCTTAAAGCATTTGATACACTGATTGATATACATATTTGAGTATCCTGATGAAGTTTGAATAATTTCCGACGTAATTTGAAGAAATTATAGCGTTTTTCAAAATTGTGGATTTTGGGAGTTTTATCCATGATCCAACCACGACGTCATTTCGACGTTATCGGGGGAAAATGGCGTCACAAACGATCGCATTCAAAATGCAATTAAAACATGAATTCAAAACGTATTGCATTGAAACTTTACATGTATTAAAAAAATGGTAAATTCAATTTTTATTTTAGTGTATTCGTTGACAAATTTACATAACCAGGAAGCGGATGTTACTTCATTGAAAATGGACGAATTTGGAAGAAAAAATTGGAAAATAAAAAGCTTCGTAAAATTTTTATCCCAAATCTAATTTTTCCCATTTAATCATGAAATCATCTCTGTACATTGTTGATCATTCTTTTAGTTTTTGACAAGGATTGATCCACAGGATTTCTAATAATCACCTATCAGCTAAAGTCAATTGGCTCGAAATTGCAATTTTTTGAGCGACTGTGTCATCTATTATTCCAGTATCCTGCCTTTGTTTATAACACAATTCATTTAATATTTTCCTTATGTAAGAGCAATACATTTATGAATATTTTGGAAGTTAAATCAAAATCAATTTCCATTAGCATTAAGAGAACCGGAATGACACTTTTAATATTATGACGTCATCAAGAAATTCACGGATACGTTGAAAAATGCATATTTCAAAGTCTCATAGAAATTTTTCCTGTGGATAGAATCAAATGTAAGTTTGTATGATGAAGGACAGACTAGAAATGAATAATTTCAGAAATTTTGAGAAAAACTTAATTTGGCATCAAAGTGTTCAATACCTCCTTAAATGATGCTATTGAATTTGAAGACGTTTAACATTTATTGGCCTAAAACTTTAAGTAAGAATCTACTGATTCTAATTCTATCATATCATCGATTTCGAGAATTTTAGGCAAAATGGGAAAACAGTTTGTGCTATGCTGGCTTAAGCAAACTCCTGATCAATCATCAAATAAGTGTATCATCCGGATTACGTGTGCACAACTCTCACACTTGTCAGTTGTTGTCAAAGACACGACTAGTCTTCTCATAGTAGGGTGACATCACAAATGAGACGGTAAAATCGTCAAAAACAAAATAATATGGAAATTTGTATGTGTAAAATTAAAATCGTCCTCATGAGCGTTCGTTACAGTTTCCAGGATAGGCATTAGGAAAATAACCTTTTTTTATCAATCAAAACAGCCAATACATAAACATGTTCAACAAGTTTCTTTGAAATCAAATTAAATGACGAAAAAAAAATCTAATGTGCATGTGGTATGATGTTGCTTATCTATGTTATTAATAATATTGTTTCGTTTAGGGACTGTTGAAGGAATGTATGCATCTCCAGCTAAGATACCCCTCCTTCACTAAGACGGAACGTACTGGTCATCGGGATGCAATTGCTAGAAAGCACCCGTTTCGGATAAAGACTTTATATTTAGACATTTCAGTTTTAGTGATTTTTAGCTATGTCTGAAAGTCACTTTGGCTGGAAGCATCACTGATAAGGATCTTACTGTCTGAAACACGTGTCTGGTGAATAAAAATTGGTTTAAAATTTTCTTCAAGAAGGTAAGGAGTTGGGACATCTTCGTATTATTTTTATTATTTTAATAATGATATTTCGTTTTTGCTATATTTCTTTTATAAGAGCGCTCAATAACATTGTGTTCTATGAATGATTTTGCTGTTGTGTTTCTTTTGATCTTACACCATGTGTCTTCTCGGATCTTGGGGGTATTTTACCAACTTGAAGGCTATTTTATTCTATTAACTATAATTAGCTGTAACTGGAGTATTTTGTTCATACGAGTTTCCTTGTTCTAGATGCGGTACATATTATACATGTCTGAAACCTTGAAATCCCTTCCAGAATTTGACAGTCTTAATGCCAAGTCATAAAAATATAAACACAGAAATTTATGGTGTTTCTTTTGAAATAAGATTATATTCATGGACATTAATAAAAAAAAAAACCTTGAACACATAAGATTTTTGCGAATATGTTTATAGGTGAAATTACTTTATTACTCTGCAGAATTGATGTTTACAAAATATAATTCCATAACTGGACTAAAAGTTTCATTTCTCGTATAGGTTGCCCTATACGGATTTTGATGCGACCAAAATATCCTAAATCCAATGTCATGCAATTTTCGCAATGCACCAACATCATAATAATTATAAAATTTAATATAAAATTGACGTATATTGCTCAAAACGTTAGACTCAATCATTTCTACTAAGGTTTGCATCTCGTTTCCATTAATATCAATTTTTAAAACATCGATGCTTTTCCTGATATGCCCGAATTTCCTCATAATTGACTGCAGTGTCATAAGTTTTGCGGTTGATGTCTTAGTTTTGATATGTTCATTTTTATCACTAATCCCAATATCGAAAAACTTCACACTTTTCTTCTGTAAATAAATATCCATTCCCATGAATGGATCAAATGAATAAACTTCACATCCGTACGTAGCCGCCATGTCTGCGTCAAAAGAAAAATCGAAATCGGTTCCAAAAGAGTAAACAACACAAGGCGGTTTTGGACGGAACCGAACGTCGTGGCAAATCTCCCATCCACCATCGGTAGTCTTTCCTAAACGTACTATTTCTCTACAAAGAATTTGATGTGTTGAAAAATATCTTGTTGCGATATCATGATATTCAATCTTCTGGTTCCTTTCAATATGGCGTGTTCCTATGGGTGCCACATTCGGTAAATAATTTCCTTCCGATTTTGAGGTAGAATCGGCATCACTATTGACGGACATTTTCAAAGTTGCTGTATAATAAAGATTCACTGTAAAGCAGCTTGGACGTTCTTCGTGCACAAATTCGAAATTCCTTTCGAACCAGTAAATTTTGAAAGAAGATTGATATAAATGTCGAAAAAATTGAAGCAGAGACATAATTTCGGTGTGGTTTGACTTATCATGATGGATTTCTACGATCACTTGGTGTACACGTTTCGATGCGATGCGCTTCGCGAATTCGGGTAAGTACTGAAAGTCATTACGTGTAAGTTGGAGGATCAATACACTGATTTGATTCCTATAGATGTTGAGTGAACTTTCGATTTCGGAAAGCCCGGAAATTGATTTAGCTCTATTTTGATACATTACACTACAGTTGTACATGGCTCTCGTCTGCTTGATGAATCTTTGACTTATATTGAGATGATTTGTGATAATCATGCATCCTAGTTTTGGTTTGACGTCATAATCTGAACACAGTCTAAATCCTCCAAAACCGACATCTCCGAATCTTTTTGGTTCCGTACATAAGACTTGTAATGTTGTTACATAACGCTGGAAAAGGCATGACAGATATACAACGGAGAAGTTTAATAGAAGATGGTCGTCCGGTATCAAGATATCGGAATTCTCAGAAATATTCATCCAGAGGCAACGATTATATTTGTCATTTATTCCATTCCTCTCTGTACTACTATAAGCAATTTCTTTTCTTCTTCCTGCTCTTGATCGATTCATTGACCCGTATTTAGTTATTACAAACGCACAGATCATGCATACTATAAATACTAAAGCTACCCTCCAATATTGTCCTCGTGATCTGTGGTACGGAAAGAATGAGCACAGCCCTTTGCACGGGATAACCATCTGAAAGTAAACAAACAAACTTTACGTTGAAATTCGTTTTCTCTTTGATCATATTGAAAAATTAAAATCAATATCATTTTTATTATATTTCTATATATGATTGATAGAAATAAAAAATACTTTTTTAAAAAATTTATCTCCTATGACTTAATTCCGTTTTCGTATACATTATATTTCTGCAGATCTTTGCTCTCAAATAATATATTCCCTTCTTTTGTTACAAGTATGGCATATTCGTACTAAAAACTTTCAAATTCAACTCATCCACTTAGACACCAGTGCCCAATTTCACAAAAGATCTTACGAAAATTTTAAGGAATTTTCGTAACTTTCTTCCTTTAATAAAATGTTCAAAATGTTTTCTAGTTAGATTGTATCATGTTTTCTAATATCATTTCTACATACTAGATATAAATTCAAAAACATCACTTCTCAAATTTAAGTAAATCGGTAGAACTGAGCAATCAAAAGTTACGAAAATTCCTGAAATCGTTCGCAAGTGTTTTTGTGTAACAGGCTGCAGATATGCATACTTTTTCAAGTTTCAGTTTTGCACAAAAGAAAATATATCGCTTTTGTATGGAATGCTCAATCTCTTTCACAAATATCACCGTGCTTCTCACCGCTTTCGAAAAAGCTAACAGCAGACTACAAAATGCTTCTGCTGAAGCTTGATGCCAAGAGCCAACAATTCCACTTTGTCCTCGACTTCCTTTTATTTGAAGAAGAAGAAGGAGAAGAAGAAGAAGGACGACGACGACGACGATGATGATGATGTTGATGATCAAGAAAGTACTAGTTGAGAAGTATCAGATTTCAATAGAGGTCGATCGTTGTCCTTGAGTTCCTTTGCGTACTTCACAGTAGCACCCCCCCCCCCCCCCCCCTGGTACTGATACTTAAAATCGTGTAGCTAGGGAAACAGAGCGCGTTTAAAAGTAAAACTCCCTTATTTGTCTAGACAGATCTCTGTTTTTTCAAAGTTTTTTTCAAAACATAACATGCAAGCATTCACACGGTAACTACTTTTGACCTCCATTGTTTATTGGCCTTGGACAGGAGTATTTTTGTATTGTTTGAAAGATATTTAAACCAATTAGATCTCATCAATTTTTGCTTTAAATTTCTTACTAGCCTTGGGTTGGAATTTAAAAGCTTCACTAGTTATTGATACCTTCATATTGTCGGTTCTATTTATATACAGCGGTATACCCGGATGATCATTCCCTACGATTTCTTTCCTATGCAAGACCAATTGTTTCTCATAATAAACATTTAAGAAGTACCTATCACTTATTCAGTCTCAAAGTCGAGAAACAAATATTTTAAGTATAAAGTTCAAAGCATTTATTTAGACTTTTTTGTGCGAAATATAAATTTTTAATTGAAATATATTTACTATTCTAAATATGAGACATATTTGCTTGGTGATCGAACCTAGCTACTCCTTTCCTTAAAGTCATGCATATCGATATATTCAATTTGCAATTTCACTTCAAATTATCTGCCAATATTGAACAAATACACACCTACATTATGTCAAATTAAAAAGACCAGACTTGACATCACGGACAGACGACGTCCGGAACCCATGTGTCATCACATGTAGCATTGCATGCGCGGATCCAGAGGGGGGACCGGGGGTCTGGACCCCCCCCCCCCCCCTTGAGATTTTGGAGGTGGGGTCCAGCTTTGGCCCATTTCTAATTGTGATGGATCTAAAAATGCATGAAAGGGCTTTGAACCCTAAAATTTCGGCTCGCTTCGCTCGCCATTTACAAATACAAAACTATTTTTTCTGCAAAAATCCTTTATTACTTTCAATTGTTCATACTAATTAATTTTATATAATTGTCTTGGGTCTCAGGAACTCATATTTTCATTAGTCCCTTAATTACTTCATGGGATGTAATCTCCTTCATTTTTTTAAGGTTTTGTCATTTTAAGATGTCTGATTATTTAGGAAAATGACACATCTCTTATCTATTTATTCTCATGAAATATAGACAAAAAGTGAAATTTCAATTTATAAAAAAAAAAATTTGCGGCTCGCTCCGCTCGCCGATAAAAGGAGTAAAATATTTATACCAGTTCTTCATAAAATTAATATGAAAGGAAAGCTAACAACAGTTACACACCCCTCAGAATTGCCCCCCCCCCCCCCCCCTCCCCATCATATGCACCGATATTTATGTACCTACATGAAAGGTAGACTTCCTAAAATTTTGGACCCCCTCTGACCAAAAATGCTGGATCCGCGCATACATTGACTGCTTTCAATGGACTGCTTACACACTACATATCATCAATTTACATTCAAATGTGACGCAAACTTCTTTCAGAACTAAAGAAATGAATAGATACGGAAGCCCATTGGCTTCACAGAAAAAATAAATTTATTGCGTATATACGCAATAACATTGCGTATATTCGCAATAACATTGCGTATATTCGCAATAACATTGCGTATATTCGCAATAACATTGCGTATATTCGCAATAGTATTGCGTATATTCGCAATAGTATATCGTATATTCGCAATAGTATTGCGTATATTCGCAATAGTATTGCGAATATTCGCAATTGTATTGCGAATATTCGCAATAATTATTGCGAATATTCGCAATAATTATTACGTATATTCGCAATAATTATTGCGTATATTCGCAATAATTATTGCGTATATACGCAATAAATTGAATGTTCTTTGCGGCTCTAATTTATGTCTGTTTTAAACGTTGGGGGAGGGGGGGTTAAAAGGAAAATAAAAGGAAAATAAAAGTACGATCTAGGGGGGGGGGGAGTGATCGAACTTTGTTTCTTTCCTATCACCTTGTTTATTCTCTTTTTATAAAAATCTCTTTTTATCGTCTACTGAAAGTACAATATTCTTTGATACAAAAAGATGTATCAAGGTCAAAATAATTAAGCGTTAAAATGAACATCCGTGATGTTTGGGGGGGGGGGGGGGTCATATCGTATCATCTTCCATCTATCCATAAAATTTTCATCTTCTGAAATATTTTTATGAAAATATATACGAAAAAAGATCTTATGGATCTCTATCTCAACCCGATTACTTGAATTTAATTTAGGGGTGGATCCTGGGCGGAACAAATATAAGCATTAGAGGCTACGCATCTTTAAAAAGTCTGCAATTATTGAAAAACTAATGATATCTGAGTGATCAGAATGATGTTTGATTGATTTTTGCTTATTTTGTTATTTTTTGTGAGTTTGTACGGCGCCTTTTCAATGCACCCAAAATATTTCTCATATTCTTTTCTCTTTTAGTTAAATCAATACCCCATTTTATTTTAGGCGCAGATCTAGCATTTTACCTCAGAGGGGTTCCAAACTAAAGTCATGAAACTAAGCAGCTCATAATGATTTTATCAGTTTAGAAATCAAGTTGAAAAAGTATGACCTCGTCCCCCCTTTCCCTACTTTCATATCCACCATTTACAGGGATTGGGACATTTTTAGTGCCTGAGTATGATTTCGTTTCTTCAGACACGTTTGGTAGGATACATGTGTGAGGGAAACTTTACAAGTTTTGATTCTTTTTATCGGCCAGCCAGATTTTTTTTTACTGAATAAAAGCTTTGTTGTAGAGGGTAATATACGAGGGCTGATTAATGTGTTGTGAGCCTCGGTTTTCTGGAATGCAGAAAGATTCTGCTGATAGATTATCTCCAAAAGGACAAACAATCAATGGTACATACTATGCTTCACTTCTGACATGTTACGAGAAAATATCAAAAAGCTGTGTCGTTCCATCAGGACAATGCTCGTGTTCACAAATCTGTCACTGCCATGGATGTCATTCATTATTGTGGCTTTAATTTTATTGAGCATCCACCTTATTCACCTGATCTTTGCTCCATCAGACTTTCATCTATTCCCATAACTGAAAGCAGCTATTTCTTGCACCGACTTTCAGTCCGATGATGACGTCATACTTGCAGTGGCTGGCTCTCTGACCAGTCAAGATAAGGATTTCTTTAAAAGTGGTATTGAGGCCCTTAAACACCGACTGCAAAAGTGTATAGATACTGAAGGGGATTTAATTATGTAGAAAAATAATGCAAAATGTCTGATAAAATTCAGATCCATCAATACGAGGAGCACAACATATTAATCAGCCCTCATACAAGTATTGCAGAATATTTCATTTTCTCAATGTTTGTATCTAATAAAACTCGAATACAGAAAGCGTTTTTGAAGACCTCTACCTTTCGCAGAATAATTGAATAGAAAGGGGGCATTGGAACTGTTTCTACAAACAAAGGTCCCATCCTATACTTTCATATTCTAAAATCTATTATATTATATAATCAGTAATAGTGGTGATAATTCTATTTTGATGTCTTATTTGGGGTCCAGGGACCGAAGCTTTGGGACTTCTTCACTTCACAGGAGATGTTTCTGTATAAGGGTACAACACTGAATTACATCTTTACGACGATATTGTGATGAAAAACGACGTTTCGAACTCTGTTGCAAGGGAGCAGCATGTTTCAGATATTGAATCTTCATTATAGGTACCATTGACAAATCGTCAAAGTAAGGTATTTTGGGGCTCAAACTATTATGTGTAGACTTAATTTCTGGTCCTTTGAAGTCAAATTTCAGCAAATTTTTGCTGGCTCGCGGCCGCTCGCCATCTAACTTTATTTATTTGCAATTAAAAATCCGAAGCTGTATAAGTATGATATCCATTTCATATTCAGTAGTCGATGAAAAAAATGTATCCCCTTCCACACCTCAACTTGATTTTTGACCTTAACGTAATGTTTCTTATAAGTATACCATTTAAGTCAATGTACCCTAGCTAACGGCGTGAAGAGCAACGGGGATTGGCTTTGGTGTGTAACTCTCTCCCCCACAAAAAAAAGTATTGACGAAGAATTCGCTTCACTCGCCATATACATCATATTTCATATTAATACAAATGCTTCTTTTCAATTCAAGATTCCGAATGGATAAAATTACATTTCATAATTGTCTCCATCAAACAAAACGACCATTCATCGTAAAGGGGGGGGGGATGTGGGTTAGGAACCCGGGCCCCACTAGCACTTCATTCTTGGCCCCTCTTGGGTGGAGGCCTATTGATATATTCCAAGCCCCCTCTAAACTCGCATCATGTATCCGCCCCTGGGTACTTTAAGTCAAATAATGATTCAAAATTGAAGATAAAAGTCTCATTTCGATCCTCATGTATAAGGTATCTATAATATCGGCGAGCGTAGCAATCCAAATTCTAGAAAAAAAAATATAATTAATAATTCTTTTTTACATAATTTCGACAACTTTTCAAGAATCAGTACACAGATATTGATTTAAGTTTGAATGAAAAAGATTATAATTGCTTTTCTGATAAGTCTCTTGTTGTAAAACGCACATATTTGTATTTGCAATATCTCTCAAGTTATTTCTTTTATTTGATTATTTCATAAGCTTATGACTAGAATTATCTAAATCACGCTAACGGCTAGTTTTTCATGTGAGCGATATGTCCACTCCTCCCTCTTGTTATTGTGTTCTGCTAAAGACGATGGGGGCATAAAGTGATACCCATCTCGGTGTGACATGAATGTTGTCCCTAGACATGAAAGTTAAAACTAAAAATCATTGATTTTCATACTAAAAATATGTATGAATCAGCTGTAACGGAGGTGAAAAAGCAAAAAAATCACTCCCCAGTTGCAGCTCCAAGTTGATTACTGTAGATAACGCCAAAAATGATCATCATGATAATTATTATTGGTCATCTTTCTTTGTCCGTTGTCTATTATAATTCGTCCGTCGTTAGCGTTTTTTTTTTTTTTTTTTTTTTTGTTCTCGACTAACTCCCACAACCGCTGCTTAGTATTCCACCAAACCTTACAAGAGGCAAGTACTCAATGTTCTCTATTAATCGACCCGATTGAAATCTAAGATGGCCACCTTGCGATCAATCATTTTTTCACTTTCCCCTTAACTGCTGTACAGAATTTAACCAAACCTCATAGAAAAATATCTTTCCCTTGATGACCTCAGTTGAGCAATGTGACCCCATCGGAACTCTTGTTTTGTTTTTATTCTCTTTTGAAACTAATATCAACATCCTTAAGGAATGAAGTGGACATCGTTTCTAAATTCTGTTAATCTAAGAAATCAACGATACTTTATTAAAAGCAGTCAGAGTTTTAATTCTAAATGCAGGCAAGCAAAGCAAGTCGGAAATTTTTTGTAATGTATTATTCCATTTTGCAAGGAATAATATCAATGAATGTCCTCGATTATAAGGCCATAGTAATCAAATATTTTGTTTTACGTACCTTTTTGAAAATTGCTCAGGAAAAAAAAAATGCACACAAACAGGCATTTTTCTGGTAAAAAATCAGTTAATGATATTGAATTCGACAAAATGTCTGTATAATCATTAAATTCTAAATGATAATAGTGATTTTTACAGAAAATAAATAACCATTATATCCATCTCACTTGAAGAAAAAATATTTTCTTTTATTTTTTCAGTCTTCCTCTCCAAATTCCTATTATTGTGTATTTGTGTGCTTTCATGCCTAGCGGGAGAGTACCGGGCTTCCACTGTCGCGAATGTAGCATAGGTACATGTAAACGTGAAATTAGGTTACGTTTCTAATGAAGCCCCCTTCTACTTTGTTGCCCTTCACTCAAAAATCAAGCGCTGCGATGAAGGAGATTGGGACACGACTTTAACCCGATAGCGCTGCGATCATGACAAGAATGTGACATGAACAAAATCAAAATCATTTGACATATCCAGGAGTATCAATACCCTTTGTTGACTTTGACCTCTTTCCAGGTTGTTTTCTCTTGAAAGGAATTGTCAAAAATTTCAAAATATTGCTCCGCAGACTTTTACATCAACTTTGAGATAATCATTATTGTCACTGTCGTGTGTGTATGTAGTACTATCGTGGCAATATCGTGTCAAGGTCGTGACTGATTCGCGTTGATTTTTTCGGTGTCTTCCCGGAATGCCCACATTTTAAATGAAATATATTCCCGGAATGCCCACATTCAGAAGACAATGGGTGTTGTTTTAATCAATTGAGAAGGTCCAATTACCGTATATGATCAGATAAATCAGGTAAACATATTTTCAAATTTCAACAGTATTTTCCGTCGTATTGATGAATCTGACGACGATTTTTAAATGAATTTGATAAGAGAAGGATCATCGTTCATTTTGAAATATTTGAATCAAGAAAGGTTTTAAAAGGGCTGTGAGTTCAGACAATGAGGGGATTCCAGCCGGGGTAGGGGGTTTACTCCACTGTAATCTTTGGAAATTTTAGGAAGGGGTGCCCCCTTATATCCATGTATGCAAGTGACACTATTTAACAATCCGTTTATGTCCAATTTAGCTCAGCTGCTCGCATGATTTAATGCCAGAAATTCATACAGTGCTACACAAGGTGTCCAAACATCTACTCTTGTGCTTTCTGAATACATTGCCTCTTGCAGGCTTTCCCCGGGCGACGTCAATTGTCAGGCCTCGACTTTCTTCCAATTGGTACATGTACTCCTAACATTCATCTAAGGCACCGTATATCACTTCGTTCCCGATACATTCATGACCTTACGACATGATACCATCTCCATCACGGCCGATAAAATTTCGGAAAAGTTCAAATCGGTGGTTTGGTTTCTGGGGGTGTTTTGGGGCTATTTCTGACTAATTTCGTAGATTTATTTAGGAAACAGTAGTTTAATGCTTCCAAAAGCATGTTATAAGTGTCCCTTCGTTGGGTACTGTCGGGGGCGGGGCATTGACTGTAATATCATGTAATGTGAACCATGCATGTTCTTGTAGTGCTTCACTTACAACTGTCATATATGTATTTATGATATTTAATACCATGCATTTATTTTGTAAATATTATCGACAAAAATGCAGAAACTTACAATAAAATATAAAATAGTGAAAATAAACATTTCTGTATCATTTTGCGTTCACATTTATGACAATGAAAATTGCATCACATTCTCGGCGCATTCGCATCACATTCGTGTCAGATTCTTTCTTGTCGAGGCTCTATCGTGGCTCATTCTCCTCCACCTTGGGAACAAGAATGTACGTGAATGTGAAGAGAACGCGCAGCGAATGGAGGAGAATGGAAGGCGAATGCGCTGCGCATGTGCCGCGAGTGTGAGGCGAATAAGAATTCAGACGCGAATGTTTTAAACAGTTTGAAGCATTGGCGTCGGTGCCGCGAATAGAGGAGAATGCAGGAGAACATGACACGATAGTGACACGATGAGACGAGAATGCCCGCGATTGAGAGGAGAATGCGCTACGATTAAACAAAATCGCCTGATCGTAGCTCTATCGCCTCTGCATTCGCGACAGTGGAAGCCCGGCTTTAGAAAAAAAGGGACGTAAATATAGGATCTCAAATGAATTTTCATTTCATTCGATGTATTATGAAACGAGTTGTTGGTTTTATATTCCCGAGCCTTGGCGAGGGGATATAATGTTAAACGTCTTTAAATTCAATAGCATCATTTAAAACCTGATAAATTTTCAGCATGGACCAGACATGCACGTTTCGGGTACTAAACCCTCGTCAGTGATCCTTAGTCTAAACAATGTAATATGGCCAAAAAGTATGAAAATTATGTCCAAAAATGTACCAAAAAACGTAGCAGAATGGGTGGGATATGATGCTATAGGACATACGTCAAAACGCACAACGAGTTTCATAATACATCGTATGAAATGAAAATTCATTTGAGATTCTTTTTATCACATGATATTGCCTAAAATGTGTATTTCTAACGTGAAATCAACGTTTCCGAGAACTATAGAGGCGAATCACGCCGTAATCTACAAGTCGTCTACTACACCATGAGAAGTAGTGTCCCCATCGAATAGATATTCTGTGCGTAAGAGAAAAGTATTTCAAGTTTGAATAGTATTTTAATGCAAGAATTAATTCAACAACAACAATTTTAATCATTGATATTGACTCCAGGTCTGAACTTAGCAGTTGACCGATATTTGAAAGGTCACATTTGTCAAGGTTTATGTGATTAGGTTCCAAACTTGACCAATCGCATTCAAGAAGAGCGATATGTAACGTGTTATCATATCATGTATTTATGAAATGGCTTTATGAAACTGCATAACGGGTGTATCATGTGATAAAATAGAATACTAAATTACTATGGTCTTATATCGGAAGATTAATTTTTGCAAATACTGAAAATGGTAAACCGTTGAAATAAGGTTTCTCCTATTGCCTTTTCTTTTCTTTACCAACCACTCCCCCGCGAGAGAGTCGATGAATTACTAGTATGTCGTATATGAAGACGAACAGAGGAGGCTCTGCTTTCTGAAGTGTTCAAAATGGTTCATATATTTTGGTCCGAACCCCCCCCCCCCCCCTTTCCACCAATAGAAACATTGAACACTTTATTGAGTTATTAAGTTTGGATGTAAGTGAGAGAAATGTTAAACGTGATATATGGTTATGAATAGGACCAAGGAGAGGGGTCAACTTATCCCTCGATTTTCCCTTTCCATAAAATTTGCCGAAACTGCCTTTAAAAATATCATATTTTCTGAAAAATCCTTGGCTTGATTCCTCCCTATCCCTGGAAATCTGGATCGGCGCAAGATTATTAAGCATTTTTGATATGCATTAAGAAAAATAAAAGGAACAACTATTTAAGCCACAATTATGTTTAGAAGTCATTGAATGTGTAAAATGAATATATAGTCCGGACTCCCCGGGCCGCCCCCCCTTCTCTTTCCAATTTGCAAGAATGGCTGATTTTCTCTGTTTTGCAATATATTAAATTTATTACATGCATTGTTTTACATTCTTTTCAACACCAATGACTGAACCCCCCCCCCTTCCCCTCGTGCTGACTTGGACTACTCTTAAAAAATTCTAGATACGCCCTGTTAACCCTAATCACTGTAGATATGAAATTTCAATTATTGCGTATATACGCAATAATTATTGCGATTATTCGCAATACTATTGCGTATATACGCAATAGTTTTGCGAATATTCGCAATAGCATTGCGTATATACGCAATACTATTGCGAATATTCGCAATACTATTGCGAATATACGCAATAGTATTGCGAATATACGCAATAGTATTGCGAATATACGCAATGCTATTGCGAATATACGCAATAGTATTGCGAATATACGCAATAAAATTGCGAATATACGCAATGTTATTGCGTATATACGCAATAAATTAATTATTTTTGGTGAAGCCAATGGGCTTCCGTAAATAGACATACCTTTTCGTCTTGAAAAATATTTGTGGTATTCTTTACTATATAGATGTTATATACACACTCTATCTAAACCAACTGAAATGGTCCAGCAAAAATCATGAACTTGCATGTGCATGCATTTCTTGTCTGTGCGGATTACAAGTGCCTTTTGAAAATGTGTCTTCGGTTGACAGAGCGTTTTTTAAATCCATTTACCATTTGAAAATACTTCATGATCGATTAATATGACTCTACTTGAGAAAAAAGATCAAGCAGATCATTTAGAAAAAAATCATTTGTAAAGTTTGACTAACAAAAGACAGCGTCGTATTACATTTCCAGCCCAATACATGAATTCAAGCAAAAACGTGATGTGGTGCTAAGTGAATGTGCGACATTTAAATCCAGACCATTTTTAGTGTCCTATACTAATACATTGTATCATTTATTCCAGTATTCTCATCATTTCGACGAATTCTTTAACTTACTCTAATTTTCATGAAAGACAAATTGTTACACTTTATATATATTTGTTTTTATTTATAGTTTCAATTACAACAAAATTAATTTTTTCGCAAACAAGTTTTATTGTTTGTATTGCAAGCAATAGCAGTAAATATTATCTTGAACTATTTGTTTCCAAAAAAAGAAAAAAGCCCATATTTTTTTCCATTTTGTAATTGCTTTTAAAAAACATAGACTGGGCTCCCCACCCATTCACAGACGGGCTGGGGTTTCCAGCCCTCCACGACGGGGCTCTGGACCCCCCCCCCCTTTCCCTGGAATAAATTCCATCGTAGACAAAGGTTCAGATATTTTCAAACTTGAGTAAAATATGAAAAAAAAAGATATTCAATTTAATTTCTATGAGCCATTCATTGTCTTCATAAAGTAACATACATAATATAAATGGTATTGGGTAATCCTGCATGCTGTTTCTATACAATTAATTAAAGGAACCTGTTTGAAAAAAATCATTCTATTTCTCTTATTTAATTAGTATTTTGTTTGGTTTTTGGTTTTTTTTTTTTGTGTGTGTGTGTGTGTACATGTAGCAATGCTGCATTGTCAATTAACAAAAACAGTGTATATTCAAATAATTATGCCCCTATTCTAAATATTTGGAAAAATGTGTTCCGTCCGTCCGACAAAGCGTCTTCATTTTGCGGGAACTGTTTGGAGCAGCAACTTGAAGCTTTAGGTATCAGACCCCAATTATTTTTTCCTATATATTCCTTTGTAAATTATACTAATATGACGATTAAATACTCGAATCGCACCACCATTTTTTGCTTGAAACTTTTATATCTGCTAGATAGTATCAAAATAAGCTCAGAAATGGATTCATGCAAAAATCTGTCGCTTAGTAGACTTTTAATATCTTTTTAAACCCGAAAGGGGGTATCTGTGGCTCTAATGTTCTACAATCTATCAATTCTAGAGCCTCATAACACACCTGTCATTCCGCGATTAGGATGATGCAGTATCATTCAACATGCTAGAATATTTTTTTTTCAACTAATCTGCGACTCATTGACGTAAAAAACGAATCATCTAGTGTAAAAAGAGTCGCAGAAAATAAATGTAAGAAGACGAGGGGTTGAAATAATCAGGGACTATTTGCGTGATCAACGAACTTTCAAAATAAATTGTGATCTGTAATCTTTATATAATGACAGACCATGATGAGACGGATAAAATGCAGCCATAGAATTATTTATTCATAATCGATCGTTCAGTATCACATAAAAAAACCCATATTAAAAGAGAGGTAACTCATACAATGTTGACACAACGCGGGAAATTATATCGTAATATTTTGATCACGTGATACAAGTACAATGATTTCGCGCGGAAAAGACCACGTGTTTGATATAATTTACCGTTATGGGGCGTAACGTCCAACGTTGATTGGTTTACAGAGTCACATGGTCATTTGTTATGATTTGCGATGGAAGAAGTCAAAGCACGAGGCCTCCAGCTCAAAATTGGATAAAAAGAAGAATAGAAGGAGAATCACACCATTCATGTTGCAGAAATGATTTCTACGCAGGTCGAAGACACTGATGCCTTCAGTTTTTCCAGCCGACCGAAGCGTATACGTCACGATTCAGGTCGACATTTCAACAGGGATGGGGTGTCAGAGAAAACGCTGGACATTACAGGTGTAGTGGGTTTACTGAAGAGATATACAGGTTATGATGGCGGTATTAATTGCTCTGTTTGTGGTATGTATAAGTTGACGTTTTTAAATTTAAAACCCATTTTGTTTACACTCACGCTAGTAAGTAGTATTTGGAAAGGGGGGGGGGGGGGGGTCATTACAGTTGTTATTTGCACAGGCACATGTAGAAAGAGTGTCAATATCCTGAATGATACCCTTTTACAGGTCATAAGAGAATATATGTATAGAAAGACAAGGCTTCCGACGAATTTTCAGCTAAAAGTAGCATCTGCAATTTTTGCATTTGACATGTTTGAAGGGCAAAATGGGGTATGACCATAAAGATTGATTTGTATATTTCCTAAAAACATCAATAATTCTTCCAAAAAGATCTCATAACATATCCTAATCGCCTATCAAAGTTGGACTGTTTTCTACTTTCTGTCTTGAATCTCCATTGCCAGATTGAACAAATACTGATTCATTCAGAGGCTTTATTCTGCTTACTGTAAGCAGAGTAAAACACCTGGATGATTCAGACTAGCTAATCTGGCAATGGAGGTTCAAGACAGAAAGTAGAAAACAGTCCAACTTTGGTAGACGATTAGGCTATGTTATGAGATCTTTTTGAGTGAATTATTGATGTTTTTAGGAAGTATACAAATAAATCTTTATGGTCAAACGCCGTTTTGCCCTTCAAATGCAAAAAACTGAAGAAATGCTACTTCTAGCTGAAAATTCGTCGGAATCCTTGTCTCTCTATAGATACCATGCAGTATTCTTATGACCATACAGGATATCGACGCTCTTTCTACATGTGCCTGTGGTTATTTGTATCTTTCAGTACAGTTGTAACAAATCAAAGGAATCGAGGATAATTGAAATATACAATGATATAAGCACAGGAACCTGTCGTTTTAAACTTTCAAAAGAGAAAATAAATTATTGTTCACTACTGCATGCATCTGACTGAGGCAGCTGGGGTATAGTGAACAATAATTTATTTTCTCTATTTCAAAGAAACGACAGGTTCCTGTGATATAAGCAAAAGCTGGAAATGTAGCGGCTAGCTGGACAGCGAGTCCATGATCACTTTATGCACTTTATGCAGTGTTTTAAATGAAAAATAAATTGATACATACTTAATGTAAATTGTGTACCTCTACCAATTTTGGTTTGACTTGAATTAAGTAGAATAAGAATATGTAGATACATGTATTTGCAAATGTAAAGTAAGAAAAAATATCGATAAACATGTGTATGTAGTGTAAAATTTAGTAAATGTACATCTGATTTTAACATATTCTGGCATTTAGTGATTTACAATTATGATGTGTACAGTGCAACTTATACACATGTAGCTGTGCACAAATGTTAATATATAAATCATATTTTTAGGTAAACTATACAAGAGTAGAGTATGTTTTATCAAGCATTTATGGGAACACACTATATACTGGGACCAGTTCACAGGTTGGTTTATTATCAGCATGATCAGAGGGATTTCTATGTGATGATTACATATACATGCATTCTGTCTTTTAAGAAATGAACCTTATATTTTTTCTGTTGATGCAGGTATCACCCGAAAAATTGGACAGAAAACTGCATCAATGCGCGTAGCGCGTTGATGCAAAAGTTTTCTGTACAATTTTTCGGGTGATACCTGCATCAACAGAAAAAATATAAGATTCATTTCTTATCATTTAATTATGGAAAACAGACTGTTTTCTTTGATCTAAAAACAATCAATCACCGCACTATATATCGTAAATCGGAAGGTTTTGCAGTGATACGTCTGCCAAAACAAGTTATGGCAGCCGCCATGATTCAAACAGCGAACGATCGTCCCTCTATATCTTTGGAATAAGGACCAGTTTGAGCAAATTCTATCTGCACTGTTAATTTTTGAGTAAGTAGAAAAGAAATGGAACCCTAGAAATGATAAGCAGACATCAACAAATTGTATTTTCAGCAACGAGTTCATTTGTGTTTGAGGGAACCCCCGGTTCTAAAAATAGTGCTATAAATAGACTTCCGTGAAAAATTGTGTTGATCGATGTATCAACAAAATTTCTCAGCCAATCAGAATCTTCGTTTCTTGAAAATGACAATGGAAATTAAATGATTTAGAAATACATGGGCTTAATTTGCAGTATCTGATATAAATGCG
Source organism: Pinctada fucata (assembly GCA_028142955.1). Lineage (NCBI taxonomy): Eukaryota > Metazoa > Mollusca > Bivalvia > Pterioida > Pteriidae > Pinctada > Pinctada fucata. The sequence continues at coordinate 15,875,340 of AP027115.1, forward strand.
TAATGACGTAATGATATTCCTATAGAAATGTCCTATTAGAGGCATGTTTTCTCTGAATTATAATTGTTAGTTTCCATTATAAATATGAATTTGATGATATCACATTAGATTGAGAATTAAAGAATGATCAGTATGTACCGGTACTGTCTAATTTCTCTAAAATGGAAAATAATTCTGTTTATCAAAAGGACTATATAAATGAAGTTATTTATGATAAATGAAATCTTGAAATTTTTGCCAATTTTTCCCACAATTTTAAAATTAGTACAAATTATATTAACCCTGTCAGGTTTGTGGAAATATGTAAAGATTACAGAATGGTCTCAGGATTTCATCTAATAATTTAACTTGATACAAATGTACATGATGGTGGCCTTGACAAATGTGCATTACATTATCAAGACAATAAATTTTACTAATTACAGGTGTGAAGAATCACGATAGAGTGCTGTCGATTCAGGCCGCCTTAATCTTATACACAACGGTTCACAGATCCTGTACGAGTGAGGAAAGCATTATCACTGAACTTTTGGTCACGGCACCGAACGAAAAAAAGGAGGAGATAACTGAGAATTCACCATGTACAAGAACGCCCAGAAAGCAGTCATCTCCCCTGAAACGTAAAAGATCTTCAGAAAGTTGCTCTTTTGATCAATAAGCATTACATTTATGCAATAATGATTATTATGTGAATTACAATACTTTGAATTTCCTAGCTTATTTTGTCCTTTTTATTAGAATTTTAGAAAAGTTGTATTTGATATAAGTTTAGGTTAAGCTGGACATGAAGAATTTTATTCATCATCAAAATTTTTGACTTGATGAGTCATATTTGTAACAATTATTTCCATCAACAGATTTTCTTTCTTAACCTTCTCATATGAGCAAAATGTATTAATTCAAAAAATTTCTTTTTTTTTTTTTTGCTTCATCTTCAAGACCTGCGTAGAACTAGAAATTCTTTGTTTAGTGTTATTTTATGAGGCATGGTGCTATATATTTGTACAGATGATCTTATACTTGTACATGTAATAACTTTATGAGAGTTGATGCAATCTTTAGATACTGTTCAGTTTCTTCATCTTTGTTTATCAAAGAGAGAAATAATCAACTTGTACAACTTTTTTTTTACTGTCAGTTAGGGCTTACAAAGTTGTACTCTTTATGTGGCCTTATAAAGGGAGCATGTCTGTCTGTCTGTTTGAATGTCTGTCATTCAAGACTTTCACATGATGAATGGAGCCCTATTATAATTTTCTTTTTCAAACTTCCATCAATGAAACAGGCAGGGTTTTAAGGGTCAAGCATGAAGGTCACTTTCAAGGTCAAGGTCACATAGTTAAGGTCAAACATGGAGCATACCTGTTCTTAAACAATCTTCATTCATATACATTGTACATTGTATATGCTTTTCTAAGCATACAAGGAAATCATTCTAAAATTTGTAGGAATCCTGCCCTTTAAAGGTTCATATTAAAAGGTCAAGGTTAACTTTATCAAGGTCAGAATCTGACCTTCATAAAGTGATATATCGTACATACATGTACATCTAAGTACATGTATAGAAAATACACTTAAACTTTTTCAAAGTTTTGTCCGATATAAAGGTGCATCTGAGTTATGTATGGCCATTTTGATTGTTTGATCCATAAGAAGGATTTAGAATAGACCACTTACCAAAACCCAATATGGCCGACAAAATTACGAAAAATGTTCGAAGGATTTAGAATAGACCACTTACCAAAACCCAATATGGCCGACAAAATTACAAAAAATGTTCGAGGCAGGCAACTTTCGTACAAAATTTTCATTGTTACGTCTCAGTAGAATTGCGTCTTTTAACAGTGACGTCATAATGAAAAACAACGACAAAAGATGTGACTTGGACTTTTTGAATTTTTAATCGAGATCGGAAAATGGTCTATTAGGCCATGTATATATTTTGACCGAGTGCTATATAAAGGAACTTTTTCTAAGTTTTTGTTGATTTTAAGTTGTTGAGGTTTGTACATGTTGTGTGATAGACAGATTTTCAATGTACAGAAATTTTGATTTTTTTTTTTCGTTAGTTATTTTGAACTGTTATTGTTTTGTTTATTCAACTTTTGTCTTGCCTGATCTACAATGTATGTTGAAATTGTGAATTGATTTGCAATTAGTTCTTGGTTAGATGTAAGTGGTAAACCATAAATGATTGCTCATACATGTACATTTGAAGTGCTTTACATAAAAAATGAATGGTATTATAAGCAAATAATTTATTGGTGAAATGTTATAATTAAATTACAATTTTTAAGACAAAAATATCTGCAAAATAAATATCTTTGTCATATAGTAAAAAAATTACCTTCAATAATTTTGTCAAGTGACTAAGTTTTTTTTAAAAAATCTCAGAACATACATGTAATTTTCATAAGGAAAGACAACTCTTCAATTGTTTGAATTATATAACTCGCTTCAAGTTAAGCTTCAAGTTAGCTTCAAGTTAAGTGAGGATTTCATTACCTTTGGTACATTAAGCAATAAATACAGTAGTTCATCCAAAATATAGAGCTGTTTCTTTACGTACCAGTAAAGCAGATTTGGATGAGAATGTAAGAACTTAAAAGATTTCAATGTAAATCGCCCATATTTGTTTGAAAACAAGTGATGTGTTAAGTGGTACTCCCATATGAGGCGTTCATTATGGCTAATATTGTTTTATAATTATGTAGGAGCAATTATACTTGAAAGGAAAAATATAATTTTGTCTAAAATTTGTGAAAAACTTCATGACACAAAATGTAATCTAAATTTTGCCTCCACTAGTTTTCGCCATAATGGTCTGATTTCCGATTTAGGAATAGATCACGGTAAAATTGGGATAGCATATAGTTCAGACCTGTAAAGAATGATACACAAAGTTTTTTATGTCATTTTGTGATAAGATGTTTCATCTTTTTTGTGGTAATTCATATTTTGAATAATCTGTGATGTAATAATTGTGATTTGAATTGAATACTACCTTTGCAATCTTTTTTGGTTTTAATTTTATTTTGAATTTTTTTTTTTAACAAACGTTTTAATTATGATTTAATGATTATTTTTACTTCAAGTTACCGAGCTAAGTTCATTAACAGTTCTGAAGTTATCAATAATTTGAAATACTTATGAAAGGAATATCATATTAATCTTTTTAAGTACAAGTTAATGTAAACGTAGCAATTCAGTTGCTTTTAAAATTAAGATTTAAACAAAAATATATGCACACAAAATTATCTTGTTTATGAAACACTGTTACTGTTCCATATTAGACTGAATTTATACAGTATCCTACCATCTATGATTTTGTGAATACAATAAAATGTACATTTGATGTATAACCTATATGCAAAATTCATAGTAAGGCATATACAATGTATTGATACATGTATATTGGACAAAATTGTTGACACCGTTGCATTAAAGCCCGCACGGGATACTGCGACGTAACAATACAGATACAGAAAATTGAATTTTGAATGATTGATTTGAAGTTAAATGGCTTTATTGTTCATATTGATTTGTTTTCCATGTGTGAGAATGTATTGTTACATGTCATTATTGTGTGGCAGATGTTATATAATTTGTTTAGTTACATTTTTTTTCTGTTATTTCTAACAAATCAATATATTAATCAAGTTAGTGTTAGATTAAGAAGAAATACATGTAATAGCGGGCAAAATAATTCTTCATTTTTGTGCACACACTTCTTTGGATATTCTGCAAAACACGTGTATATATTCAGTCTTTCGGAACACAGAATTATTTCCTATTTGGGACGTTATTATTATGACATCGTATAATTAGTATTATTAAGGATTCCGACTATTCCGTCGGAATCCTTTCTGTTATTGCAATGTCTTTTCTTTATTCTTATTATTAAGGATTCCGACTATTCCGTCAGAATCCTTTCTGTTATTGCAATGTCTTTTCTTTATTCTTATTAAGGATTCCGACTTCCGTCGGAATCCTTTCTGTTATTGTATTGTCTTTTCTTTATTCTTATTATTATTATTATTCTTACCCCCAACCTTTCCGGACCCTTTACAAGAAAAGAACCGCCTCGTATGATAAAATGGAAAGTATCATATGAAAGAGAATATTAAGATCTTGATTAAAAAATTTTTTGTTGTCGAAAAGTTCACGTATGCCCCCGCTAGAGGTCATCAAAGGTCAAATCTTTAAACTCTTATAACTCCTAAAGTAACCGTACGATTTCAACGAAATTTGTTTTATATTGTTCTTTGGGAAATTTGCAAACTTTTATACCTTTACATGCTTGATAAAATATTTACGGTTTTTGCGCTATTCCGAGTTGAATATGGGACTTTAAATTGGCACAGTGCCAATTTCTACAGTTTTTCAGATTTTGAGTTGAAACTTGGATGGTGTGTTACTTATAGGTAGTCATTTAATGTTGACCTACTTTCAAGGTCAAATTTTGTTTCTCAAGGTCACAACAAATTTTTGCCCATAGAACAAAGACTATTTGACATTCCAAGATCAAACTTCATACATACTATCGTGAAACCAAGCTCTTTCACCTTGACCTTCAACAAAGGTCAAATTTTGATTCTCAAGGTCACAACATACTTTTGCCTATAAAACAAAGACTATTTGACCTTCAGAGTTCAAACTTCATACATGTAATTGTTTAGCCAAGCTCTTTCACCTTGACCTTGACCCAAGGTCAAATTTTGATTCTCAAGGTCACAATAAATTTTTGCCTATGGAACAAAGACTATTTGACCTTCAGTGTTCAAACTTCACACATATAATAGTTCAGTCAAGCTTTTTCACCTTGACCTTGATCCAATGTCAAATTCTCATTCTCAAGGTCAAAACCAACTTTAGTCTATAAAACAAAGACTGTTTGACCTTGTGAGTTCAAACTGTACACAAATATTCCTTGTTTCAAACCCTTTCACCCTGACCTTGACTCAAGGTCATTTGTTCGATTTCAAGGTCACAACAGACTTTGGTTGATTAGATATTGAGCTTTGCTCAGATTAAGATAAATCGTGATGAGAATGATCACAATACTTATCTTTCATCCATGAAATTGGATCAAGGTCAAATAATCATTCTCAAGGTCATAACAATCATTTACTCTTGTAGAATTCACTTTTTTGTCCTGTACTATTTATTCTTCACTCTAGTGGTCGTTCTTATTTGAACTTAACATAGTATAAGAAAGATAAATCTTTTATTCTTGTTCTGTTTCTATATTTTTTCTAAGTAGCAGTATACATATATGTACTTCCATGTTGTTGTCATTTTCTATTATTAGACATTGTTTCATTGGAAAATCATTGTGCAATACTGTTTTGAAAAAGTAATTGTAAAGGGTTTTGATATTGATAGAGCATGGAGTTTTAAGCTTTCGTAAACATGAAAGGTATTTATTATTTTGTTTTCTTCTATTATGTTGAAAAATAAATAAGAGTCCCGAATAAAACATAAGCTCTTTTGACTCATATGCTGAAGTGAATAAGGTACTAAAGCAACTATTCTTTTTTTTTCTCATCTTCTTTATTCGGGTTTTAACACTTCAGTTCCGAGGAAGGTCTAATAAAGGAGGAATCCGTCTGTTGCTTGCAACAGTAGCCATCTAGTTATTATTAAGGATTCCGACTATTCCGTCGGAATCCTTTCTGTTATTGCAATGTCTTTTCTTTATTCTTATTATTATTCTTATTATTATTATTTTTATTCTTACCCCCCCTCCTCATCATTTCCAGACACTTTATTCAAAGGTCTTTTAACACAGGGCAAAAGGGATGGTACCATCAGAAAGAGCGTACCAAAATCTTCTTTAACCATTTTTTGTTTGTCGATAAGCTCACCAATGCCCCTGCTAGAGGTCATCAAAGGTAAAATCTTTAAACACTTATAACTCCTAAACTAACCATACGATTTGAACGAAATTTGTTTTAAAATGTTCTTTGGGAAATTTGTAAACTTTTATACGCGTACATGCTCGATAAAATATTTATGGTTTTCGCGCTATTCCGAGTTGAAAATGGAACTTTAAATTGGCACGGTGCCAATTTCTACAGTTTTTGTGATTTTGAGTTGAAATTTGGATGGTAGGTTACTTATAGGTAGTCATTTAATGTTGACCTACTTTCAAGGTCAAATTTTGATTCTCAAGGTCACAACAAACTTTTGCCTATAGAACAAAGACTATTTGACCTTCAGAGTTCAAACTTCATACGTAATATCGTTAAACCAAGCTCTTTCACTTTGACCTTGACCAAAGGTCAAATTCTGATTCTCAAGGTCACAACAATCTTTTGCCTGTAGAACAAAGACTATTAGACCTTTAGAGTTCAAACTTCATACATAATATCATTAAACCAACCTCATTCACCTTGACCTTGACCCAAGGTCAAATTCTGACTCTCAAGGTCACAACAAACTTTTGCCTATAGAACAAAGACTATACCACCTTCAGAGTTTAAACTTCATACATATATTTGTTCAGCCATGCTCTTTCACACTGACCTTGACCCAAGGTCAAATTGTCATTTTCAAGGTCACAGAAATTTTTGCATACAAAACAAAGACTATTTGACCTTCAGAGTTCATACTTTCTACATATAATGCTTGGGCCCAGCTCTATCACCTTGACCTTGACCCAAGGTCAAATTCTCATTCTCAAGGTCACAACAAACTTTAGTCTACAAAAGAAGACTGTTTGACCTTGAGAGTTCAGACTTTACACAAACATTCCTTGCATCAAACTCTTTCACCTTGACCTTGATTCAAGATAATTTGTTCCATTTCAAGGTCACAAATGACTTTAAGTTGATTAGATATTGAACTTTGCTTAGATTAAGATCAATCGTGATGAGAATAATCACAATACTTATTTTTTTCATCCATGACATTAGTTAAAGGCCAAATAATTATTCTCAAGGTCGTAACAATCATTAACCCTTGTGGATTTCACACTTTTTGTCCTATACTATTTATTCTTCACACAAGTAGTCCTTCTTATTTGAAATTAACATAGTATAAGAAAGATAACTCTTTTATTCTTGTTCTTTGTTTCTTTTCTTTTTTTCTTAGTAGCATTACATATCTGTACTTTCATGTTGTTGTCATTTTCTATTAATAGAAATTATCTCATTGCAAATTCATTGTGCAATTTTTGTTTTGAGAAAGTAATTGTAAAGGATTTTGATACTGATAGAGCATGGAGTTTAAATCTTTCGAAAACATGAAAGGTATTTATCATTTTTTCCCTCTATTTTTTAGATGAATAAACAAGAGTCCCAAGTTAAACATTATCTCTTTTTACTCATTTGCTGAAGTGAATAAGGTACTAAAGCAACTATTCTTTTTTCCATCTTCTTTATTCGAATATTAACACTTCAGTTCCGAGGAATGTCTAATAAAGGAGGAATCCGTCTGTTGCTTGCAACAGTAGCCATCTAGTTCTTCTTATTATTATTGTTATTTTTATTCTTACCCCCTCATCATTTCCAGAGACTTTATTCAAAGGTTTTTTAACACAGAGCAAAATGGATGGTACCATCAGAAAGAGCATACCAAGATCTTCTTTAACTATTTTTTGTTTGTCGATAAGCTCACCAATGCCCCCGCTGGAGGTCATTAAAGGTCAAATCTTTAAACACTTATAACTCCTAAACTAACCGTACGATTTGAACGAAATTTGTTTTAAAATGTTCTTTGGGAAAATTGTAAACTTTCATACGCTAACATGCGCGATAAAATATTTACGGTTTTCGCGCTATTCCCAGTTGAAAATGGAACTTTAAATTGGCACAGTGCCAATTTCTACAGTTTTTGAGATTTTGAGTTGAAACTTTGATAGTATGTTACTTATAGGTGGTCATTTAATGTTGACCCACTTTCAAGGTCAAATTTTCATTCTCAAGGTCACAACAAACTTTTGCCTATAGAACAAAAACTTTTTGACCTTCATAGTTCATACTTTACACATATAATGCTTGGGCCCAGCTCTTTCACCATGACCTTGACATAAGGTCAAATTCTCATTCTCAAGGTCACAATGAACTTTAGTCTATAATACAAAGACCGTTTGACCTGGGGAGTTCAAACTTTACACAAATATTCCTTGCATCAAACCCTTTCACCATGACCTTTTATCCAAGGTCATTTGTTCGATTTCAAGGTCATAACAGACTTTGTTTGATTAGATATTGAGCTTTGCTCAGATTAAAATCAATCGTGAAGAGAATAATCACAATACTTATTTTTCATGCAAGACATTGGTTCAAGGTCAAATAATCATTCTCAATGTCGTAACAATCATTTACTCTTGTAGAATTAACACTTTTTGTCCTATACTATTTATTCATTACACAAGTAGTCCTTCTTATTTGAACTTAATATAGTATAAGAAAGATAACTCTTTTCTTCTTGTTTACTGTTTTTTTTTTTTTTTTTTTTTTTCTCTTAGTAGCATTACATATCTGTACTTTCATGTTGTTGTCATTCTCTATTAATAGAAATTATCTCATTACAAAATCATTGTGCAATTCTGTTTTGAGAAAGTAATTGTAAAGGATCTGATATTGATAGAGAATGAAAGGTATTTATTATTGTTTTCTTCTAGTTTGTTGATAAATAAGAGTCCCAAATTAAACATAAGCTCTTTTGACTCATTTGCTTAAATGAATATGGTACTAAAGCTACTATTTCTTTTTTCCATCTGTTTTTTTCGGATTTTATCACTTAAGTTCCGAGGAAGGTCTAATAAAGGAGGAATCCGTCTGTTGCTTGCAACAGTAGCCATCTAGTTCTTATTATTATTCTTATTATTCTTACCCCTCATCATTTCCAGACACTTTATTCAAAGGTCTTTTTACACAGAATAAAAAGGATGGTACCATTAGAAAGAGCAGACAAAGATCTTATTTAACAATTTTTTGTTTGTCGATAAGTTCACCAATGCCCCCGCTAGAGGTCATCAAAGGTCAAATCTTTAAACACTTATAACTCCTAAACTAACCGTACGATTTGAACGAAATTTGTTTTAAAATGTTCTCTGGAAAAATTGTAAACTTTTATACCCTTACATGCTCGATAAAATATTTACGGTTTTCGCGCTATATCGAGTTGAAAATGGAACTTTAAATTGGCACGGTGCCAATTTCTACAGTTTTTGAGATTTTGAGTTGAAACTTGGATGGTAGGCTACTAATAGGTAGTCATTGATGATTACCTAGTTTCAAGGTCAAATTATGATTCTCAAGGTCACAACAAACTTTTGCCTATAGAACAAAGACTATTTGACCTTGACAGTTCAAACTTCATAAATACAATCATTGAGCCAAGCCCTTTCACCTTGACCTTGGCCCAAGGTCAAATTTTGATTCTCAAGGTCACAACAAACTTTTGCCCATAGAACAAAGACCATTTGACCTTGAGAGTTCAAACTTGGCGCAAATATTCCTTGCATCAAGATCTTTCACCTTGACCTTGACCCAAGGTCATTTGTTCGATTTCAAGGTCACAATAGACTTCTGTTAATAAAAAATTGAGCTTTGATTAGATTAAGAGGACACTTGATGAGAATAAATCTTTTATCCATGACCTTGGTTAAAGGTCAAATTAACTTTTTCAAGGTCATAACAAAAATTTACTCTTGTAGAATTCACAGAATTTTGTCCTAAACTATTTATTCTTCACACAATTAGTACTTCTTATTTGAACTTTACATAGTAAGATAGATAACTCTATTATTCTTGTTCTCTGTTTCTTTCATTTTTATTCTTAGTAGCATTACATATCAGTAGTTTCATGTTGTTGTCATTTTCTATTAATAGAAATTATCTCATTGCAACATCATTGTGCAATTCTTTTGTAAAGGATTAGATATTGATTGTGCATGGAGTTTAAAGCTTTCGTAAACATGAAAGGTATCTATTATTTTTTTCTTCCATTTTGTTGATAAATAAATAAGAGTCCCAAATTAGACATCAGCTCTTTTGACTCATTTGCTGAAGTTAATATTTACTAAAGCAACTATTCTTTTTTCCATCTTCTTTATTCGGATTTTAGCACTTCAGTTCCGAGGAAGGTCTAATAAAGGAGGAATCCGTCTGTTGCTTGCAACAGTAGCCATCTAGTAATAATCTCCATTTTGTTTTGTCATTTTGAAGATTTTATGGAACTTGCAGGTTTCCATAGAATTTGATGATGTCAGAACATGTCTACATCAGATACCGTCCAAAATGGGAAGTAACTCTGTTTGTCGTAAATACCGAATTGTTAGGATTGTCTAAGTTTGAATCTACCTGAGATTTTTACTTTTCATTACCTAAAAACTTGGAAATAAGGAGGAAAAATTGCAGGACAATTTGCAATTTTGTAGTTTGCAGTCTTTTGAAAGATTTGTCCATTTAAATTCAAATTGAAATATATGCTAGCATTAATCTTTACAATTATATTTGCTCGCTGTTATATATTTAAAAAAAAAAAGAGAAAAACTATGGTATTCATTAGTTTTTTTTAACTATGAATTAAATAATTATAAAAAAAAAAACAGAAAAAAGGCAAAAAAAAAAAAAAAATACAAAGGAGGGAGATTATAATGCAATTCTGTATTCAATATGATTTCCTGGAAATTATGTGTGACTCTATGACAACACAAATTTTGATTGAGACTACAATGTATCAAACTACAGAAGATTGAATGAGAATATGAATAGAAAAAGTATAAAGTAGAATATTTATTTTGATTCGGCCCTCTCTCGGGATTGGCACCATCTTGATGGAATCAATACAAAAAAGATTGTTCCTTTGAAACATCAAGAGTGAAAATTTAAGGATGCTTTTTCACTATTATTAAGTTTAAAGAGTAGTTTTGACAAGTCATAATCAATTTCTAATTTACTAATTATTATGACTAATTTACTAATTAGTGTGACTCTTTAATCAAATTCTTTAGTTGTCATGTGGTCACTATGAGGCTGATTGACCTGAATATATAAAACATACACAGGATGAGCTCTGCTTTTCAGGTTTTTTTGTCCTAAATTAGAATTTTGACTTCAGGAATTTTTTTAAATGTTTATTTTCATAGTAAAGTCATGTAAAATGTGTGAAACAAGATATTGGATGTACATGTATACATCCGATGCACCGTCAAATATAATGTTATTGGGGTATCAAATCTTGTGATTATGACATTAGAATTTGCCTGTGTTATTTTAATGGTCGGAAACAAAATTCTTGGTTTACTGAGATGAAACTACAAAATGAAAATCTCAATGGAAAATTAACAATCCATAAAGTTAGTAATAAAATCTATTTTTAATGGGGATTTACAATGTATATTCAATTTGTAGATTTGATTCAATTTCCATCAAGTATCAATCTAACACTTTTTAAAGAGCTTAAAAATTTTACCTTTTTGTATGGTTATATATTCAGCTAGGCCTTAAAGCATTTGTGATACTGATTTGAATGTCGAAGAATGTTTTGTTCATGTATGATACTGTTTACAAAGAGTATTGTAACTATTAAAGGTGCTCGGAAAGTTTTGAAAGTTGTATATTTTGTTCGTTGTTGTTGATTTCTTTTTTCATTGGAAATGTTATTTTAGTAGCATTAATTTCAAGTTTGATTTTGTCTGTTTTATCATGAAGTGTGCATGATCGAGTTTTTCTAGTAGGTATGTAAATTGACTTCAATATTTTTTACTGTCTCCTATGTCGTTCCTTTTAGCGTTTTAGGAATTCAAATTTCCTCTTTTCACACCTTTATTAAACATACCAGTATATCATGGTATATCAACGTGTGAAGTAGTAATATGAAATTGTGACAATTTTGAGAATAATTTTTGTTAAATGAATAAATTGCATGATTTTAACATATATTATTGCTTTATTTTAACATAGAAAATTAAATTTTGACTTCAAATTTTTAAGGAGCTGAATCTTGAAAATAGCGCTTTGTTTGAGCTTTAGGAAGTTTTGTACTTTAATAACCTAGTTATTTCTTACTGCCCAATTAAAAAAGTAATAAACAATAAACCCATTCTGGTACTTGATTTAGATACTTTTTATAAATGTAGATTTTTCTACCCAATAAGCATGCAGGGCATGGAGATTTATTACCATTTATTTTTGCTATTTAGAGTTACCTTTCATAGAAATTGTGTTCACTGCAAAGTGCAAGCATACTATGTGTTCATATTTTAAAGACATTTCTATTCATCTTTTACATTGTATTCTTTTACTAACTGGTACATATTGTCAATGTTAATTTCGGTGTGCCTTTTATGTGTTCAATAAACTTTGTAGAAATTTACCATTATTTGGATATTTTCTTCAAAAAACAGCTTTACTTGTACATTTTTAGCCGAGTTGCAAAACTCGGCTCTTAATTTGATGTGAGACGGGCGGGCGGGAGGGCGTCAACAATTGGTTTCCGGACTATAAGTCAACTACGAAAGAGGCTATAACAATGAAACCTCATACACTTACTCACCATTAGTCAAGGATGAGCCCTATTGATTTTGGGGTCAAAAGGTCAAGGTCACAGGACTCAGATGATTGAAAATGGTTTCCAGACCATATTTCAGCCTGTATTGCACCTATAATCATGAAACTTGCCAGAAATGTTTCCCTTGAATCAAGGATGAGGCCTATTGATTTTGGGGTCAAAAGGTCAAGGTCACAGGACTCTGTTGATTGAAATTGGTTTATGGACCATATTTCAGCCTGTATTGCACCTATAATCATGTAACTTGCCAGAAATGTTTCCTGTGAATAGAAAATGACCACTTTTGATTTTGGGGTCAAAAGGTCAAAGGTCAAGGTCACAGGACTCTGATGATTGAAAATGGTTTCCTGGCCATATTTTAGCCTGTATTGCACCTAAAGTCATGAAACTTGCCAATAATGATTCCCATGAATCAAGAATGACCCCTATTGATTTTGGGGTCAAAAGGTCAAAGGTCAAGGTCACAGGACTCCGATGATTGAAAGTGGTTTCCGGACCATATTTCAGCCTGTATTGCAATTATAATCATGAAGCTTGCCAGAAATGTTTCCCATGGATCAAGGATGACCACTATCAATTTTGGGGTTAAAAGGTCAAGGTCACAGGACTAAGATGATTAAAAATGGTTTCCCGACTGAATTTGAGCCTGTATTGCACCTATAATCATGTAACTTGCCAGAAATGTTTCCAGTGAATAGAAAATGACCACTTTTGATTTAGGGGTCAAAGGGTCAAAGATCAAGGTCACTTGAACCTAGGCTCAAAATTATTTTGCTCAATGATATAGAATGTGCAATTGGAGAGGATGTTACACTTACATTGCCTTTATATTTCTGTGTTTTAATGTAATACAATATGGTTGAACACATAATATGTACAAATCAATATTAATCAATGCTTATATGCAGCAAAAACATTGAATATAAAAAAAATTAATATGAAAAAAAAATTAAATACCACTGAGAAAAAAGAAATTGCAGAAAAAAAAAGAGTCTGCCCAAAAAAGTAAAAAGAAAAAAAAAAAAGAAAAAAAAAAGTAAGAAAAAAATGTAAATATGAAAAGAAATGAAAAAAAAATGAATTACAGAAATAGAAAAAAAGGAAAGTAAGAAATTGCAGAAAAAAAAAACAGAAAGAAAAGAAAAAAATTACAAAGAAAAAATAATTAATATTTAAGATATGAATTGTACCTTATTCTGTATCTTTAGAGTATGCTTTGTTAAATCATATTGTACATACAAATACAGTTCAATATTTAAATCCAATTCTACATAAAAGTTCTTTGTTCTTTGTTTTATAGTAGTTCTCTTTTGCTTAAGGTTCCTGCACCCTAATAGACAACTTTCGGTTAAAATTTTCACAACATTTCGCCATTTCCAACAAGTACCGATGATTTTATCATCGCAAATGTTCGTACATAATAGCATGAGTTTACAAATGGTACCATGTAAACAAGAAAAATTAGGACATAAAGTATTCTGTATGATGAGATTGAAAATCTGTATCCTTGAAAATATATTACACGCTGATATAGAATAAAGAGAAGACCATTTCTTGATCCAGAAATTTTCATTTAGGACCACAAAATGTTGTTACAAACCATACACATTTCATGTTAGTCTGCATATTCATACTTACATTCCAGTTTTGCAACTCGGCATTTTGCATCTTCGATGCATTTTGAGCTTATTACTGAATTGCTTTCACAAGTCCATCTGTCTGTCTTTCAGTCTGTCTGTCAGTCACAAAAACTTAGCCATGGTCGTATCTGCTGAATATTTTGTTATGAGACTTTCATATTTTACATGTATATTCCTCATGATACTCTCTATGCATTTGTACCATAATGTTGACCTTCTGACCTTTACTTTGGTATTTGACCTTAAGTTTTCCAGATTACTTCAGTGATAAGTATAAAACTTAAAGGGAATGAAATGTAGCTCAATGTATACCTCTTTTTTCCTAATTAATGATGTCCATTTGGTACACAAGGCTGCTTGGTATTGTAGCCAATGATAGTATTCTTGCTTTGTTCAATTCAGTACTCCCTCTTATAAATCTGTTTGGATTTTACACAGACAATTACCAGAACCAAACATGTTCAAACGTGATTCTCAACTTTTGATGAACACTTAGTACTAATTAGAGCTTGATCAAGGTAGAACAAACTTACAATTGTAATAAACTGGAGATCGACCATGTATTAAGCTAGAGACCCCCCCCCCCGCAAGAGGAGTGACATCAGGTACACAGGAAGAGTAAACGTCTTATGCTTACAAGGAACACCTATTATAATGTGTAATAGACACAGAGACAAGTGCAGTACCATTAAGGCTTTGGGACAAAAATATGTAGGTCACACATACTCGCCCTTCAAAGAGCACTCGATTGTTGAGAAGGGCACATGGACTTGGATAGAAAGTGGATGAAAAACCAATGCACATACAATCCGAAGAACGTATCCATCAATCACATAGGAAGTAAAACATGTTGAAAATCATCCGTCATTCAAATAACTGGCTAACAAACAATGAAAAATGAAAACGGCTATGGAAACTAGAATGCAGCTTCAGGTCGGCCTTGTAGTGAGCTATAAGGGGCCCACTGAGAGTAAGCATCTCCTGATTGTCAGAAACACCTACAATTATGCATTATAGTTGATGGCAATTCAGATACTTCAATGATTGGAATATGTCTGATCCGGTATTTCACTGTTTACGATGGAAATAGTTCTTCTCCAGAATGTCTTTTGGCATTCTCTCCAGAATGTCTTTTGGCATTCTTGATAAAGAGACATCGAATTGTTGAATACTAGTAAGTACATTTGTCTTGTAGCAAACGCGCTCAAAGACATTTTCATACACGTTCACAAATTAATGTACCCATGACAAAATAAAAACTTGCTGCTGAAGGGCATTTAATTTGCCCTGAGAACAAAATCTTGATAATTGTGGATTTGTTCTTACGTGACATACTGATATATTGAAAAATATACTATAGGCAGGCGAGCATGTAATAGTGTCTAGAAATGTTTATGATATGATATTGAAGTTAAAATAGTCACTTTTGTCAAAGAGAGGTGCTATCTGACTGTCATCGTGACGGTATAACATGATTGACCAATTTCTATGGTTTCCAATTTATCAGCCTAATGATAGACGGGGGGGGGGCGGACGGGGGGTACCTTCCTACCCATTACTTCCCCCTTCCTCCCTCCTCCCGCCCATTTCCTCCCTACTCCCACCGTCCTTCCTCACTCTACCTCCCTTTTCTCCCCTTTTCCTCCCTCCCTCCCACTCTCTCCCTCCTCACGTCCCCTTTAAAGGGTCCCCTCCCTTTCACCCTGTCCATCCCCTCATAGATGGCAACCAAGAAAGACACAACTGTAGGGTTGTTAATAGACAGAACTTAACCAGTTCTTTATAAGTAATACATATACATGTGAAGTAAAAATGATGAAGGACTAACTGCCTTGGGTTATGTGAAAGCAATTATTGATTCAAATCGGATTTCAAAAGTCGGCGAGAACTTGGAGCATAATTCGTGTCTAATAGGAAGCCTAGAGCAAGTGACATAACGCCACATTTTTCGTGCATTTCCGTAAAAATTTCAATACTTGTACATAGATTTTAAAATGCAATAGAATTTCTGCAATTAAATTAAACTCAATTTTCGTTCGAAATGATACTGCATAAAGAACCTATTATTTTAATATTAGACAATCATATTTCTTCGTGACGAACTTCGCACTTCGACTTTCGCACTTCGAGCATTGAAGAATCAGTTTCGTAGCTGCCGTTCACGTATAAACTCATAAGCGCAGTCATTTACATTTTGATTCGTATATATACTCAGTGGAATTGGTATATTGGATTTCCTGTACAACTGGCGGGTCCTTTTTTTTTGGCAACCCACTATTAATATTGATATTAAAGAGCGAAGTGCGAAGTTCGTCACGGTGAAAAAGTCTAGTTAGTTCATAGTTTCAAATTACACGAATCGGGATGGCAATATTTTGCCGTTTAAGTAAAAAAAGGTCCTGTTTGCTGACAAATTAGTCCGGATTTTTTTTATTATAAAATATAACATTCTTCTTAATGTTCTTAAAAATTCTCAAATTCGTAGGATTATGCACTGGTTACTGTCCAGAAAAGAAAAGCTGATGTGATTTCCATCGCCTCTCATTGTCTGCCCCCCCCCCCCCCCTTCTCCAAAAAATGTGATGTAAAATATTTAACTTATTATAAAAATTCGAATAAGAAAAAATTATGTTTTCATTTTGGTTTATAGCTTGTTTCTCTTCTAGTACAAATGCCTTTCACGAATTTTTATTTCTATTTGGCCAATGTGGTCAACATTTAGAACCAAAGATGACCATGCATCGTTTATATTTTCTCACGTACACAAGAATCATGTTAACAAATTAGGTACTTTTTAAGAAACTGCGAATCCAGAAAAAAAAGGGGAGGGGGTCTAAACCCCCGTCAAAGACGTCAAAATGAATGCTTTTATATACACATGTATTACAGTATACGATTTTGATCTATTCCCGTTATGTTATCATTATATTAGTTTCATTATGTTTACAATAATTTAACATTTCTCCTTTTTTTTGTTTTGGAAGAGGAGGGGACGAAATGCACCAGGTAGATTTGACCCCCCCCCCCCTCGAAAATTTCGTAGATCCGCTTATGGTGGGCTCGAACCAGATTAAAGGGTTTAATCTACATTCTTTATGTCCGTCAAATTACTACTTTCTATCCTATTTTCATCCATTTTCTAAAGCCGTCTTCTTAAAAGGGTCATAATGTGTCATGTTTGAATGAACTTGTAATATTTAAACGAGTATTAGAAGGAACATATATATAATTTGACTTCTTCAACCAGTTAAGAAGATAAAAGACTGGTATGTTTTCTCCCTTAAAATTAAAAACAAGTTACTGAAATTGACATGACAGCACATAAGTGGAAAAAAGGAAAAGAAAGGAGAAAAAGAACATCTTGGGGTCGTATGAAATGGTAAAAAAGTAAGCACGCAGAAAAATTAAACTTAATAAATAAATACGTTTCGACTTAATTCAGAACAAAAACCCACAGAACTCCTACTTCAAGCATGACGAGACTCATGGAAGGTCAAGGTCAATTTCAAGGTCAGCGTCAAGGTCACATATCAGTACAAGCATTTACAAAGGGCATACAACAAAGCCTACTTATCGTTATCTTTGCAACATATAGACGTAAAGTAAATTGGTATACTAGTTTATAGATTCCATGATTGATAAACTTTGGTAAATAGTTTCCAAATGACATCAACTCCCATAAGCTATTGGGTAAACTTTTCCATATATGAATAATTCAGAAATAGAAAATGATTATTGTTTCATCTAGACACACATCCATTATTTGATTGTTAAGGTAAACCTTGGGGAAATGAGAAATCGATTTTCAGACTGATTTGAAATTAACAGTGAAACCATTAATTGATCATCTCGGATTGAATTTCTCCATGTTATTTTGTTGCAAATTTTTTGAGCAATTCAATACAATTCTGACTACTGCTTTTCCTCATCTTTTATTGAAAATATACGGAAAACTATCGATTTCTCATGATTTCCTCCAAGTAATCAATATTTTAATACTTTAATATAATGAAAATTTGTATTTATATAGCGCATACAATGTCATGATAATTACGGAAGCAACCCGAGATAATAAAAGTCTCACTTATCATCGGAATCCTTCAGGGTTCGACCTTTTCCAGCTTTCAAAATGATTAGAATGATACGTACAGTGAATGATATAGTGGGTTCATCACTATAAATACTGATGAATTTGAATTCTGAAATTTTTTGACGAAGGTCCAATTTTAAGAACTGGGTTTGAACAGTGTAAAGTAGCAAAATTTTATGGTTCTTAAGGAGCATGTTACTTCCATTTGTCTTTCAGGTGCTCTGTCTGTACCTGGTCGCTGGATCAAGTAAGTCTTTCAAATTTCTGATTTCATTTTTAGAAATGTTTGTTTTGAAATGAATTCTCATTTTTGAAAATGATTAATTTCCGATGCATGATTTCATTTTTTGAAATGTTTGTTTTAACGTTTATTGTTTGATTTTGGTTTTTCTATATGAGGTAGGGTTGAGTATTGCGGGTCAAATTTGTATTGCGATAAATTGCGATATTTTTCATTTTCCTACTTCAATTTCGTTTTCAAAATTTTAATTAAAAATCTGAAATTGTCTTCATGACATAATGATGGACATGTACAGTCAGCTTTGATCGACAGTCCTTCTATATAAGTATCCGGTTGAAAGAAATTTAAATTCATCCAAGTATAAATCGAATTCTTTTGGGATATCGGCGGACACTCGTGGACATGCGTGCGGACACTGCAAAAAGTCACTTGGGATTTTAAACGTCATTTAAACTACCCTTATTGAATAAATGACAGGAAAGGTGAATTTCAAGACACCACGACGTTGTACGTGTAAACAATCTGTCAATCATGAATTAGATACTTGCTAAGAATCGAGCTAATATGGTCAAGTCTCTCTTGCAAATTAGTGTACGTGTGTTCTTGACAGGTGCAGTGTGTTGACAAATGTTTTAAAAGGTCAAACAAGCGTTATTTATTCATTTATTGAAATATATCAGGCTGTGTACCATAGTACAAACACTTCGTCTTGTTTAAAAGCGGCTAGCCAAAAAATTGTAGAACTGGGCTTAGCACCATAAAACTACTTAAGACAAAAATTCCGTCTTAACGATGGTGACTCATCACGTGTGCGCACATAGCACTGCGCAACGTATTAGACGATTCGAACGTCATCGCGTCATACGCATGACGTTATGACGCAGGCGATGTCGCGTAAGATAAAAGCTAGAATGCTCGAATTAGGACTGTACATAGGTAATATCAAGTAAAGTATATCATCACTGATGAATCGAAATGGAGTACATTGTAGTTAAAATTGAATAATTGGGGCCCGCGCGACTTTTTTTTTTTTTTGAAAACCGGGAAATTTAACCGCTCGCTGCCCGGGAAAAAATCAAATAGGACATTCAGTATTCTTTTTGTTACGTTTTATTTTGTTGCAACGGACCTACCCGAAGTAATAATGTGTAAAAGCCAATACGAGAGATGAGAAACTTTGCATGATTCTAATGGTTTATAGCGTAATGTTTATTCGCAGAGGTAGCGTTATGAAAATATAATTATACATAAGGGATCCCGGGGATTTTTCAAATAAAATATACATATACCAACTCAGAGGGAAAGAGGTTTTCTTCAATCCACAGAATCAACATGATCCGGATTTATTTTCGTCTGTTTTTCGGGCTGTACGTTTTTATTCAAATTTTTCCGAAAAAAAAAATCAAGCCGGTTTTTTTTTCTAATGCGAAAGTTTTTATCCTCCCCTAAGATCAATTGGCATTTTATGGATGACATAGTCTCATTTGGAATTTTGTTTCAATGTCGCTCTCTCTATTGAAAAACGTACCTTGTTCGAGTAAATATATACATTTGTATGTGTTTGACGATTCCTGGAATCCTTGCAATCTCTCAATATCACCCTACCGTATTTTTTTCAAAGAACTGGATGGGATGGGCGTAACAGGGACGTATATTTATAAATCTGTTTTATACGCTCATGAGCGTAAGTGCCCCCCCCCCCCCCCACCCCCTTTCCGTCCTTCCCCTACGCTCTTTGAACAGTGAGGTTTTAAAAACAGATTGTAGGTTTTTTTTTATGACAAACTCTCCGGAAGGTTTGTATTGCTTGGGTGAGGGCCGAATCAGTGCAGTCATTTATATGCTGGTTTCCAACATCGTGGTAAATTCAACCCCCCCCCCCCCCCCTTCATACAAACTTTTTGATTTGGAAAACATTTTTTATGTTGAAGCTCTAAACTTTCTTTTCGGTACGCTTTGGTTAATATTATGTTTTAATGGATCCATATATCATAAACATATAATACGTATGTGTTTCGAGTCTTGAATTATAACTAAGCAATTTATTCACATGGGGGTCTGGCCAGATGGAAAGAGGAATGCAACAAGCGAAACCTCCCCTCCCCCAAGTCCTAAATTGAGCATAAATAAAGATAGAGAGAGAAAGAGAGAGGGGGCGACTGTTTAGTCCGTCTATTATGGTATCATCAGTCAATCAATCTATCAATTCACAGGTGTTCTCATGATCTTAGGGAACAGCCATGTGATTTTATGGAAGGGGGGGGGGGGGGGGGGGGCGGCAGGAAGACGTACTTTGCAAAAAAAAACCCTCCGAACGGATATTTTAGGGGGAAAAGATTCCGGTCAGAAGGAATCATGAAAATAGCACCCCCCCCCCCCCCTTTCTGTCTTCCAACATATAGAGATACTCACTCCGTGTTTGATATTTTATACATCTTGTGGCCGAAATATTGCGCTGAATGATATAAACTTTTAAAAGAGTAATATTCAACATTTGGAAAATTAAAAAATATATAAAAATGATGCAACCCAAAGGGCCGACAAAAAAAAAAAAATCCGGCTATTACAATTGCTGAAAAAAAACCCGCTTGCAGAAGTCTTCCTGTACTCCATCCCCTCCCTCATTGCTCACCTATTACAATGACATAGAGAAAAATAGAGATTTCAAGATATAATACTACATGTAGCTAGTAATGTAAAACTCATGCGTGGGAATGACATAAAAACAATAATTGTGATCTTATCATTAGTTGATAGTCCTATGTGGAGGGGGCAATAATATTTTAAGGACTTTTACAACATGTACCATTTTGAATAATTAAGCTTTTTTTCAATATTACAGAAATTTGCTGGGCGGTAAAATTCGAGGCGGTAGAAGAATTTATTGAGTTTTTCGCCTTGTATTTTGGATTACATGTATATAGAAAACCCGGGACCATCTCGGGATAGTTGTTGACTGATTATACACGTCCACGAGCACCTATGAGTTGTATATGACGAATGTGGTGTGGAAAAAAAAAAAGAAAAAAATAGAAGATTTTTTTTCAATATTATTCTTGAAATCTTGTTTGAAAATATTCCCCTAGGCCTGAAATGTAGTCAAAACGTAACCATCCCGTTTCGTTCGCCGATCCATATATTGAATATTGAAGTTTTGATTTCCCTTTTGTTTATAATGGTTTAATCTAAACAGAATAAATACTTCATTTCTTCATATTTTCTGGATCGCTACTCTCCGACGCCGGTTACTGTTTGAAACCAAAGAGTAAACATCTACGCCATTTTACGTGACATGCAGGATGAAAGGCTCATGCCCAGCATTTTCCTTTTTCTTTGTTTGCTTGTAAGATTTTCTGTGAGCAGTATCCTTTATAGCTGCACTGTGAACCCCCTCCCGTTCTTTTTCAAATCTAGATCCACCACTGAAATTAATTTCTTGATATTTTGACAGGAATCTTATAATTTTAAGTTGTTGAGTAAAAGTCTTGTATTATTAGTCTTTCACTGAATACGTTACGACGTCTTCGTCTTCGTTGAACACTAAGCGAAAATACATAGTTTTTTTAAAGCTTGCGAAAATCTAATCGAAGTGTGTATTCTACATATATAAGGGAAATATAACATCGTCTCTCTAACATTTCGATCGGAAATAGGTCAGTAAAATAGGTAGATTTTAGCGAATAATGCGACGTATTGCTTTATTTCCTAGCAATTTACACAATGGACTCTGACTAATATGATATAATTAATATTGCTCATTCTTCGAGTGTTCGAGAACAATTTTCGCGTTGAGTCAATTTTTAATTAGACTTTACTACAGGAATACATATTTGTTTGAATAAAAATGAATAAGATTCTATGATATAAACGTCATTTATTGAAATGTTTCGACGCTATAATTTGTATATATAAAATCTAGGTATGACGTCATCATGGACATGAAAGCTTCTTTCAACGCTTTATCTTGCTCTTATATTAACACCGACCTATGTATTTTTATATATCAATTGAAAGATCAAGATTTATATATTCCTTCTGTCATAACTAGAAAAAAAGTTAAATACTCCTTTGAAGTGAATTTTTTAGGTAAAAAATAATAATTTTACGAATTTTTACATTTTTTTTACATTAAATTGATAAAGACGCTACTTTCCTAAAATAAAGTTATTTTCTTTCATATATATGTTTTTTATTGAAGAAAAGTGTCTTCTTTTCATTAAAAGTTTCAAAAATCACATAATAACATTCTTTCCGCAATTACTAGTGTTTTTCTGGAAATGGGTGATTTTTGTCTAAAAATAGCAACAGAAATTCCCTTAATCTATTTTTAGCTATATCTCGAAATTTTCAACACCGACCTTAGTATTTCGATATGTAAAATTAAAGTATGAGAATTGTTCTTCATATGTGGCCCATTTTTATAAAAAGTTTAATACTCCTTATTATATGAGTCACCATCCTTAAATCTAAGAATTTTCTCAAATCAAAAAATTCTCAGAAAAAAGTACACCATAAAATACTTGAGACGACTTTTTTGTCTCAAAATTCTCAGAATTCTCGAAATTCTTAAGTACAGTTCAAACTAGACTTAAGTCTGATTTTTATTTAAGAATTCCAACATGACCGCCATAGCAACAGCTATTATCGGACGAAACATGGAATCAGAGCATGACGTAATTCACGACGTTGTGACGTCATGTTGACCCTACTGATGTATTTTAAGTAGCAATTCGCGTTCGCTCATAATTTTCTCTTCTCAGATATTTCGATTCCTTTTCATCCCACGTGTTATCCGTCCGCCATGTTGTTTTGTTTTGCTACAGCACTAGCCTTATACGCAACAAGTATTAGCTTTCCAAAAAAGCTTGGTCGATATCAACATTTATTTAAAAGCGAAAAAAATTTTTTGGTTCAAAATAGGTTTAAAATTTTGACTCTTAGAATAAAGAGTAAAGAGTAGTATTAGTAAGGCTATGCATGAAATTCACACACAAAAAAAAAACTGGTTACACAATAGGAACTTATGTGTTGATAATTCTGAAAAGTTAGAAAATAGTGCATTTGCACTAGACAACTCAAGTCACAGTCATTCATAAACTGCTTGACCTGTGCGGTAGGAAAATTCCATAATAACGCAAATTAAATTGACCAATCAAAAGCCTTTCGGTATATAATTAAAGAATTTGGGGGAAATAAGGGGAAACTTCTAAAAAAATCCTATTAAATTATGTGACTATACGCACAGTCTTATCGATTTTTATATCGCTCATTAATTTCTTTGTTGCATTTATCAATTTGTCTTTGGAAAGAAAATATACAAACAAAATGGAGTATCCTCAACGAAACAGCTTAGTCGGCTGGATGGTGAGAAACTTTTTACTAGTAATTAGCCCACTGGCAGCCTCGCATTCTAAGTATCCAAACGTTTCTTTGATGCAATGGATCCAAGGATCCAGAAATGTCATTAGGGATTTTGAAGGCATAGGGTTTACTGTATCACACAATAATTGGTATAAAAGTAAAAATTGTTCAAGAAAAAATATCATTGTAGATATTACGTTAATGTGCAATATTTCAATTCAGAATTGCGATGCCAAAGCGTAGTCATGACAACATGTCCTACTTTTGTGAAGTGGATAGCTCTGGTCACGTGTTTTTCACTAGTCACAAGAATGTTTCTTTCTATCGGACAATTGCCCCTATTGCAATGTTGAATCCGATGAATCAAATCGAAAGTTGACAAACCTGTACAAATCTAGAATTAGTCGATATCTTGATATCGACTAAATAGAGCTAAAACGAAAATTCGAATATTCGCGAATGAATAGTTTTCAGCGAATATTCGAATGGAAAATTGGTATTCGAATATTCGTTAGTATACGTATAGTCCCGTAATTATACAGGAAATATAAAGCATTGTATTAAGTTTACGAGACGGCTCTAACTTACTGCCTAGTTGTGCGAACATTAGTGGGTCATTCGTTTGCTCAAGATTGATATCGGTTTCTAGAGCCGTCTCGTAAACTTAACTTATATCATTTTAAACATGCATGGGGCTGTTGTGTGTCATTTGCATTAAATCTAAATGATTCAAGATGCTTCAACGTTCAATGTCTTTCTATAACATAGACTTCATCTAATGATATTGCGAAAACGGCACTTGAATACTTAAAGTTGCATGACATGCACCCCGTGCCCCCCCCCCCCCCCCCCAATCCCCTTCCTCCTGCCATATTATAACATAGTATTACGTACAATGTACTGCCCCGTATGATTCCCACGTTGTCACGTTCATGAAGATACCATGTACAATACTATCAAGTCCGGTGAATTGCCATTGTCTTTATGATGATTGAGAGTTTACGACGATTTTACGTAGAGATATGTAAGTGTTTCAGGGTAACAATTGTTTGCTCCAAACCTAACTCTTTACCGGAATCTTTACTATACAAGGTTTTTTTATTTCAAGTAAATCCATTGGTCAGAAACATAATTTTGAGGACGTTCTTAAAGTCCTTACAAGTAATAACGAATATTCGAATAAGAATCGAATGTACGTGTCACGAATATTCGAATAGCATTTTCAGGTATTTGTTTCAGCTCTATATGCAAATAAGTGCTTACACGTGTTCGCATTCGGTCGTCTACGA
This sequence comes from Pinctada fucata, assembly GCA_028142955.1. Lineage (NCBI taxonomy): Eukaryota > Metazoa > Mollusca > Bivalvia > Pterioida > Pteriidae > Pinctada > Pinctada fucata. The sequence goes on from AP027115.1 coordinate 15,900,486, forward strand.
AAAAAAGTAGGTAACAATAGGATACCCATTTTATAAGCAATAATTGATCATAGCTCGGTAGTGAGGGCATATGTGACAGTTGTACATAACCAGATAGGTTCGAATTTCTTTGTATGATAGACTAGCCTCCATTAAAAAATTGACAAAAATAGTTGATTCATTGTTTGATCTTTACGAGCACAAATGTAACCTTTAAATCGTGGCCGCGACCTAAGATCTCATGTTCACAGCTTAGTATCTCGTGACCACGACATAAGTATATCGTGGCCACTACCTGCACAGTCCCCTCTATGCTTCCGTACAAAGCAAAATGGTACTATCATTTTTTCTCTCAGTCTGTCCGTTCACCTTTCTTTTCGTAAGTCCGTGCGTCTTTAGAGGTTTTCCATTTTTAATTTTCAAATTTTGCGACAGATGGATTCGTTACAATGTTAAATCAAAACTGTAAACAAATGTATAATTTTGTTAATGTACTATATGTTTTACGTCATTTTGCAATTTTCGATCTATATAATTGAATTTCAAAGGGAATTTGCCCATACAACGATGGGCCTTAAAATTCTTGCTTCAGAAAAAATGGAAAGTATATTCATTTAGAAGAAAGTCTAGATAAAGAAAATTAAGGTATTAGTGATCTATGTATAATGAGCAAAATAATGTCCAAAATACTGAAATGATGTGAATAAATTATTTCATATTTCTACAGCGCTTTAAAAAAATTTGATGTTTCACAAACTTTTGTACAATGATGGTAGGTATCGGAAAAGGATTTTTTTTTTAAATATTGGCATTTTAGTAGTTATCTCACCTTGATAGAGAATACTTAAAAAATCAATTGCGAAAGATCTAAACGGTGAACTTGAGATTTTTTGGTGAAATTTGATATGCATTTTAAATTTTTAGAAAATTTTCATCCGTCCATATTAGATCCCCCATCATTTTCTTGGAAAATATGACTGAAATATTAGTTTTTCCATAGACTTCAATGAAAACACTGAGGGCCAATGATTCTTACAGGAACTAACTTTTTTTCCAAAAATGCATTGGTGAAAATTTTTCAATTAATTTCTATATTATAACTATGTCATGAATTTGGAATTCCAAACTTTTTAAATGGATGAACCAATTATCCTTCACTATACATCTAGATACATGTACAATGAAAGTTTCTTGTATGATACTTTGTACGTTTTGAAGGATAAACCATCAAACAAATCTTCGTTGTAAAACCCATCGTCGGAAACCCACGGGATCTTCTCCGTTCTACTACGTAAGATACCGTGGGACAGTCTACTGGGAAACCTTCGTATTCCAAAACGATTCTAGCAGGGAATTTCAGCCAATCAGAACAAGCGTTACAAAATCCCTCAAACACAAAAGAGCTAATACTATTCAAATCGTCTATTTCATTGGTTACTATATATAACCATGTCCCCGTCTTTAGAATCTCGGAGTTACTGAAAGGTCAGCGTATCGCATGAATCACGTATGGTAAAGTTCAATTATGTTGTTGCATATCTGAAAGTTACATTTCCAAAATTTATTCCACAGTTAAATTTCAAAGTAACAATAGTCATGAAAGTTAAGAAAAATGCCGGGTTGCAAATCTTATTTAGATAAATCCTGAATGAAGACCGAAATACCGTATAACCAGAAATTTTCGCGAGGCACTAATTTTCGCTAAATTTGCAAGTGATTTGGAATCACGAAAATAAATCTCCGCGAAAAATTATGTTTGATGAGGTATTTGATAAATGTGTATATCAGTTACATTTTGTTCTTATTGTAAATGTGCCATTCTTCTTTTTTTTCTGATTAAAAGTTAAGAGAAGGCGAATTGCGTGTATTTTTTTGTTAGAACTACCTAAATATTCAATAATGAAAGGTACAAAACATTAACATCATGTTTTCATATTCGTTTGTAATTTAAGAATCGCGAAAAATTGTACTCGCGAAAATAAAGACACCCCATTTTACCATAAAATCGCGAAATTTTATACTCGCGAAAAATTCTGGTTATACGATATGTAGGGTGTGCCAATGAATACGTTTATCTTACTCTTTATAGCAGGAGATGTGACACTCTGTGGACCAGATGAAGTGACGTGTAACGAAACAGTCCCTTGTATTCCAAGGACATCAACGATAGAAGAGAAGACCGCGTGCCTCAATGGTGAATGTCCTACAAACCGTACATGTCTGATATTTAATGATAACTTTGAAATGAAGGCGAATGCTTCAAATTATACTGAGGTTTGTATTCAAGAAAACGAAATTTGTGATGGCGTTCCGAACTGTCCATCAGGTGAAGATGAGGAAAATTGCGCATGCCCAGACGGATGTACTCGATGTCAAGGCTCATCTTACAAATGTCGCCCAGAAAGTCTACCCGAAATTCCTCAGATGGCAAAGTCAATCGACATTTCTGGTTATAAGATGGATATTGGTATTTTGTGTAACATGACTCGAAAGCATTTAGAAAAATTAGATGTCTCAAATACAAAAGTCCAAAATCTGAAATGTTTAGATGATAAATACTTTCCTGCTTTACAGGAATTAGACGTGTCAAGCAATAATATAACGGTTCTCGACAAACTAAATTTTCCAAAGCTAAAGACAATTCGTGTGGACAATAATCCTATCCAGAAACTGTACTTTTTATCTAGTATTAGTATGACTATCAGGAATGCAAATATTAAAAGAATGGAATGGATCATTAATGAAAATGACCCCATTGCACCCTTAGCTTTTAAGCCAGTCATCAATTACACAGAGCCGGATCCAATGGGCGCAAAAATAGAATGCAAACTCAAAGCTATTGATCTTAGCTACAACAGTATGCCGCTTCTAGATACACTTGGTCATTGTCAATCACTGAAAGAGCTGAATCTTGCTAGAAACAAGATAACAGTTCTTGATTTCTGGTCTTTTAATGGAATGCAGTCTATAGAAAAGGTAGACCTGAGCTACAATTGGCTTGAATCTATACAAAAATCAAACTTTTTTGGATTGACCTATCTTCAAGAGCTAGATCTATCTTATAATCGACTAACCAAACTAGATCCTGAATCCTTCTTCGATCTGAGCAAGTTGAAGATACTCCGACTAAACAATAACAAGTTTCAGACTCTTCCATGGCCTGTTTTCAGTGGTCTTGTTGCTTTGGAAGAGATGTATCTTCAGGAAAACAAACTTAAAACACTGCCTTTAAAAATCTTTCAAAGGACGACAAAACTCTTGAGACTGGATCTTCGAAACAACAACCTTACGGAGCTTGTGCACGGTATATTTATGTCACTCGGTAAACTGGTATATTTAGATCTCAGAGGAAACGAAATCCAAGCTTATGAGGCCATGTTCAGTGGACTGGGTGTGCTTGAAAAGCTAAGGGTACATAGTTTCACACTATGTTGCTCTAGACCAGCTAGTGTTGGAATAAATGATTGCGAAGCTCCTGCTGATATATTTTCATCATGCACCAACTTGATAAATTTAGGTTTTCTAAGTGTATGCATCTGGTTTACTGCCATTATGTCGGTTTTTGGTAACATGATGGCTGTAATTTACAGAATCCGTGAAGGAACATGGATAAAAGAGATGAGGGATATTTTTATCTCAAGCCTTTGCTTATCGGACATGTGTATGGGTGTGTACTTGTTTATCATTGCATTCACAGACGTTCAATCCAGAGGGGAATATGGCTATTATCACCAACAATGGACGAAGAGTCGATTGTGCGACGCTGCAGGGGTGTTGGTCACTGCATCCAGTGAGGCTTCTACCCTTTTCATCTTGGCCATTACCTTAGACCGCTACACGGTTTTCAAGTATCCATTCTCGCAGAATGTCCATAAGCGCTCGATTGCCATTGCATCGATGATTGTCATCTGGATTTTCGCCATAGTCGTGGCGATTATCCCGTTCTTCTTCCCCGACTTCTTTGGGGGCAGTTTCTACACCCGCTCCAGTGTGTGTATTTCCTTACCCTTGACTCCGACAACGCTCCAGTACAGCGGTTGGGAATATTCGGTCGGTCTATTCATCGTCTTCAACCTGTTCGTTTATTTCATAGTTGTGGCTGGGCAAATTTTCATATTCAAGGAAATACGCAGAAGTGGAGTCCAGAATGACAAGAAAAGGGAAAGAGAAATTGCCGTTGCTAAGAATCTGTCGGCTGTTGTGATCAGTGACACCTTGTGCTGGATTCCAGTTGCGATTGTGGGTGAGTACGTTAATACGTGTATAAGAGTATTGAGATCTCCAACAAAATGACACAGCAGCCACCACAGCAGAACACACACTACAAGAAGGGGAAATCAGACGGAGATAATGAGCACAACAACATTACAACAAGGAAACAGCTAGCAGAAAACATACGAAAAATCTCAATAGTGTTGCGGTGTAAGAAAAACGATGTGTTTTAACCCGTCACCTTCTTGAACAAAATTTTAAACTAATTTTAAAGCACCAGACACCATTGGAAACCGAGTCTTTTTATGCCGTAACGAATAAAGGGCGAGGGGATCCGAATGGTCTTTGGAATAGTAAATTCTCATCAGTGGTACTTCAAGCCAATGCAATTTTCAGACGCATCCAAATTTATGTTTAAAAGAAGCGCGAACCCGTCGATGGCGGCGTAACATCTACGAACCAACACGGTGCCACACACAACAAAGACATGACATAAACACATAAAGATGAGGCGAAGACATAGCAACCAAAAACAGTGAAACTCAAACAAAGACTGTAAAAAGTAAGGTAAACAAAGGAAACCATTACGCTTACATTGTCAAGTATCTTGAGACAACTAGATAAAAGATGTAACACTCAGGCCATGAAACCTACTGTTCAAAGACAACATTAATGTCATGAATGACAGCACAGAAATTTGAGGAGACTTATTTGCACTGAGAGCAGAGAGGGCCTCGTATATACTCAGTTTGTAGCAAATTGGGTAGATATCGAGATTGCATATGGCCGTATAAATGTCATTATAGTTTATTTGGTAAATACATGATACTTTTTATAACAAACACATTATTATAACTTATTCTGTTCACTTTCATCAACGAAGTGAACGGATATATGAATCTTTTCAAAACGTGCAGTTTCGTGTAAACAACATGTAATGTTAAATTCAACCAAAAATGATGATAATAGATGTTTAATGTAACAAAAATGTTATATTTTGAATGTCCTTTTAAGGATTTTTCGCTCTGAATGGGATTGACGTCACCAATGACGTATATGCTTGGATCATCGTGTTTGTCTTACCTGTCAACTCGGCGATAAACCCTTTCCTGTACACGTTCCTTGCCATGCGACGTAAGCGTGCAAAGGTAAGTGGCCCTACTATGCGAAGGTAAGTGGCCCAACTATAATGTATTGACGTTCGTCCGTCTATCCGCCCGCCCGTTCGTCTGTCTGTCTGTCCGTCTGTCTGTCTGTGTATTTCCCAATTTCTCCGAAGCTAAAAATAAAAATTTCCCTGTTTCCGCTCTCCTTACCTACCCTTTTTTGAGTTGCCGACCATAAACTTCTTGTTTGCCCTTTCATAGTATGTTTTGATACCGCATTTTTAAAATACGATTTGCAATTAATTGTTTCCTGATTATTACGAAAGACCAATAAAACGTAGCAGAAACAATGCCAATTTTCATACAATCCTTTCCACAAAAGAAAACAATTGTAAATCAAAAATTTCCCTCATACTTACCATATTTTTTTCTGACCTTTTGAGAGGAAAAAGACGTGTTTTTTTTTGCCTTGGTAAGTCATTTTCTTTCATATTCATCTCTCCTTTTACCTTTCTTTATCTTCATTATGAATAGGCTGCTAGGAACCATAAGGACTGTATAATCTTGTTACAAGGCATTTGTTCCAGAGGCAAAGCTAAAACATGTCAGCTATATATGTAGTAATCGCTGACCCCTCTCAAATCAACACAATATAAGACGACTGTGCCCATTTCTTTTTCTTTTTTCAACTTTTGCTTTCAGTTATCACAATATTTCAACAGTGGACTTGCAATTCTGGACCAATACTCTTCTTTACTAGATAAATTAAGAAATGATAAATTTATCATTTTGTTATGATATGATAACACACACAGACTTTCATTCATTTTGACAATTCATCTTTTGTATTTTGTAGAATCAACCTAAATCTAGTGAAGGTAAGATTGTGTATTTCATTTCGATAACTTATCAGGTGAAAATGTTGGGAAATATTATACAATTATGGACTTTTTACAAGGTAAATATGGTTTGATATTTTCTTAATTTAGAAATATTGATCGAGGCGATAACAGGTCAATATGATATCACACCATATTCACCAATTGGGAAGTCTACAATTGTTTTATATATACATGTATATATATAATGGGTTTTATCAGTATTTTTAAAGGTATACCTTTTCGAAAATAGCTGCTATCGGTTTTGATATTTAGAAAATATCTCAAGATTTAACATTAACAGAATTTATTTATGAATTATTCTAAAAGTAGTTCAACAAAACAATTCAATAAGTATAAAGAAGATTAATGCGTGTTAAAGTCCATCGTAATTCTTGGATTGGTTCGAAATTCAAGGATTAATGCCTCAGATTCAGCGAGCTTATTGCTGTTTTCGAAAGGACATTAATAACGTAATAGATATGAATTTCGTACGTATTCGATTTTCCACATCAAAACGGAAACAAGAGATCACCCATCACAAGTTAATATCATGTGACTCGTCACATGACAGTGTTCAGCCAATGAGAGTTGTATTAGAGATAAGAATATTTATATCAATAGATTTTTTTCTGAAGGTTTACTTATTTAATTTCAAACTTTCTTACACTCTTAAACTAAAAAGAAATCTTTCATTTTTGCATTTCTGTTACTGTACAAATTCGAAGCATGTATGTTTAATATAGAAATCGTTTGATACATATTTTGAAAATATAGAGATATAAATGAAATCAATAACATTCCAATTTACCGGTGCAGTATTTCCATGAAAAAAAAAATGAACAAACAAAGGGAGGCTACGAGAGCAGTAGAGAATATGTTAACTCGTGATGTATGACACTGTATGTAATATACAACCTAGCCAAGATGGAGAGATTGTAGTTTGCTCCCGGAAAGAATGCAAGAGTGTCCATCTTACTAAAACAAATAAAGGCCATCTGAAACATTTCTCCTATTCGTTTTTATTTCAGAGAGATCCGGATCAGCTAAGCTTCATATTGAAGAGATTCGACCACAAGAAGTGCCATGTAGCGGGATAGAGAAAACTAATAATTGGGATTGTATGGTTATTATAACCGACCCTGAAATATCCGACAATACGGGTATAACAAAACAGTCTATTTTGTCTGATATTAGTGTTTACCATCTTCTCATTGTTGTTTTGATATTTTTGTTTGTTGGTATGTTTCCGTGTTTTACTATTGATTGTTGGAGAACTTCTCTTTTTTATAATCCGACAAGTCTTATTGATGCCACTGAATAGTGCAATTCTTGCTCTCTTCATTTTTGTACTTATTTTATTGGCGTTTGATAAACATTTGTATCTTGTTTTGGCTTGTCTTGAAATTAATCTTGAGTTGCAACTTGTTGGGATACATTTCTTTCTGTACCTGCGTTTGGTCCATCTGCGCTGTGTTCGGCAGCTTAATTTTGTCCTGGGACGATTTCTCCTGCAGCATTATGTTGACACTTAATTATATCTTATTAACTCTTCTATTTTGAATACTATTTATTCCAGGGTTCGAAACTGTTCCAGTGGGAATTCTAATAATTTTGTCTTACAGTCTCGGCTTTGAGACAGAATAACTGATGCGTACTTAATTCTTACTGAATTAACAGTTGCCTTGAAGGAGCCTTTTGGATGATAAGTTCAAAATAAGCCAACATCATCATTGGTGGAACCGAAGACTTTTAAAACTTTTGCGAATAATCCGTAATAAAATTTATCTCAATATATATGACTGATGCCGAAGAATGATAATTGTCTTTTACATAAGCTTTAAATCTTGAAAAAAAGATAAACGACACTTCGAGTATTTTGCTTTGGGTGCTGCATCCTACAGAGTACTTAGCATCTTCAATCATTTCTTGAACAGAATGAATTTGTCATGATCATTAACCTGTGAGTCAATTTTCTAGCTTTTGTTTCCCATCGATTAGTGTCTTCTCCTCTTTGATTTGGGGTTTCATTGGTTGTTTTGAGACGGTGTCCGTTGCAATTGAGTTACGCTGTGAACACTGTGGCCTCTTCTTTTTCCTTGATACTATTCCTCATTCTATATAATCTACATATATGTAGTGCGACTTTGAAATGAATTCATTACTAACACAAAATGATACATAATTTCCCCCATCATATCATCTGTAAAGTAATGTTTAATGCCTTGAAATTCTTTAGCATCATTTTATAGCAGATTAATTTACAGCATAGACCAGACATGCACGTTTCTGGTACTTAACCCTTGTCAGTGATCCTCAATATCACAAGTTGGCGTTTTAAACTTAGTATGATTTTTCAATATGTAAATACAAACGTTATTATAGATCTTCTTAATTTGTTTTGTTTTCCAGAGATTGATGTTATATTTTCTGACAATGAAGGCTGGTCAAAGAAGTCAGACAATGTGGAAATTCTGTATGAGGTGATTATTTGTAATTTACAAGAAAAAGACACATAACACTCAAATACACAATAACGGGGTTTTTTTTGGCTTTCTTTTGAACTTGACTAATGTCAAGAGGCCGAATCTTCGTTGATTCTTTTTGTGTTTTAATTTATGTCATTCTTCTAGAACATACATTTAATTCTACTAGTTTTCTATTAAGTTTTCATTTATTTTGATAAGAAATGGGAGGAACGTCAGTTACATCATAATAAATTTTATATTTGATATTTAAAAAAAAAGGGAAAGGGAACGAATATGACAGAAACAGGCACTCATTTTATTCAAATTGTATATCTATTAATAAATGTAATTTCATAATTTAGTTAAGAAGCATTTGCTGTACTTAAAGCTTTGCAAACGTGTAAGAAATCATTTGTTTTATTTTAGCAGACCTTATGATCAAGATTCTTATCCAGAATACATATATTTTACATGCAATTCCAATTTAAAAACTCTGACGTATTTGGGGATCTTTGTTTCAGATTATACGATGCTCAGTGCCACCATACAAAGAGGAGATAGAAGAGCAGAAAGAGCTTAAAGTCCAAGTCCTTGTAAAGAGAACAACGGAGAAAACTCCGCCGTATTCAATCAGCTGGATACCACAGTGCACCAGCATAACTGATATTTCACTCCAAGAAATCAAGAATGAGCATTCAAAGCTTTAAGGATACTTCGGTATAGGATGAAAACTGTGTTGTATTCCATTTGATTTTATGTGACATTGTTTTCGACATTGTTCACTGAACCGCTTGAAGTCCGAAGGAAATACACAATGTTTCTTTGATAATGACCAATTGCGTTAGATTTTTCACAACGAATATCTACAATCTTAAGGAATTATTTGATAGATTAAGAAAATGTGTGACCATAAACATTGATATAAAACCTTTGTACGAACTTATTGAACATCCCTCGTGAATGGATCTCGTTGGTGTTTCATGTGTTTACAGATTTTGCTGTTGTTGCTGCAAAAAATGTTTTATGTAGCGTTTGCTTGGTATTTCATGTGTTGTATCAACTTTTTACCGTTCTATATGTAAACCTACTACATATTTCAAAATCTGAATGGAAGAACGACAACTCCGAATGAATGGAAACGGATTCTACGTTTAAGAACGTTACAGAAGGCACTTTTTCTTGTAGCTAAAACATATTCCACCAAATGTTTATAGATTACTTTGAATAATAAACACTTTTTTTCTTAACAATGAGTCGAAGTCGAATATTTGAGATAAAAATGTAATTCAGTAGTTTAAATGGTATTGAAATAAGAAGGTGATATAAGATAGATTTGTATATGAGTATGAATAAAGGAAGGGATAATGAAGAGCCATAATTACAAGTGTTAAACGTCTTCAAATTCAATAGCATCATTTAAGAACTGATTAATTTGCAGCATGGACCAGACATGCACGTTTCGGGTACATAACCCTCGTCAGTGATCCTCAATCTAAACGAATCGGATGTAATATGGCCAAAGAGTCTGATTCTTAATTTGTATATTCCAAGCATGGCATGATTTCTTAGAAATTCCTAGAGATTACAGAAATTTAGAATACGTGCCCTCGGGGACTCCTGGTCCACCAGCAGTGACACTCACCAAGTGGCACAAATGTTAAACGTCTTCCAATTCAATAGCATTATTTAAGAACAGATAAATTTGCAGCATGGACCAGACATTGATTAGACGTTAACGTCTTCAAATTCAATAGCATCATTTAAGAACAGGTAAATTTTCAGCATGGACCAGACATGCACATTTCGGGTACTAAACCCTCGTCAGTGATCCTAAATTTAGACAATGTAATATGGTCAAAGGGTGTGAGCGTTTTTATGTCCAAAAATGTACCGAAAGACGTAGAAGGATGGCTGAGATATGATGCTACTGGGCCCATGTTTTAGACATTTCAAGAAATTTTGATAACAGAAATTTCTGAATGCGTTGAAGAATCGATCAACAGAAGTTGATCGAGCTTGGCTACACGTGCCCTCGGGGACTCCTTGTCCAACAGCAGTGACACTCACCAAGTGATACAAATGTTAAACGTCTTCAAATTCAATAGCATCACTTAAGAACAGGTACATTTTCAGCATGGACCAGACATCCACGTTTCGGGTACTAAACCCTCGTCAGTGATCCTCAATTTAGACAATGTTATATGGCCAAGGTGTGAACGTTATTATGTCCCAAAATGTACCAAAAGACGTAGCAGGATGGCTGGGATATGATGCTGTTTTAGCTTTTTCCAGTACACATAATGTATTTATGTTATCTCATAGGGTTGGGAATTCTACCAATGAATTTGAAAGCGTGTTTTTTCTAGCCTGCAAAGTCACAAGTAACACAATTCCCCTATTGGCATGGGACAAATATTGTTCAAAAAGATCGGAGAAAATCAATGATAAATTTATGCAGTACAAAGAGATCATGTGCCAATTTTTCATGCGTTTAAAAACTCAATCAAAGCAACAAACTCATTAAAATTGTTTTTACTTTTTAGTTTTCAAAGGTTGACGAAAGCATGACACCAGACTTTTATGACTTTCAATTGTTAAAGGTCTTCAAATATAATAGCATCATTTAAGAACAAATTAATTTGCAACATGGACCAGACATGCACGTTTCGGGTACTTACGTTTAAACGAATCGGATGTAATACGGCCAAAGAGTCTGATTCTTATTTTGTATTCCAAGCATGGCATGACGGTGTCTACAAATAACAAAACACAAAGAAAGCAACAGACGAAGAATGGCAATTACACATTTCAGTATGAATGAGAAACACACACGCGTAATTCAGAGGACTACCATCTTTTACTAGAATAGCAAAGTGTGTCGCCATTCTGATTACATGTACACTTCATGTCGTAAGTACGGGGCCCGGGGATTTCGAAGTGATACACCTGCCTCCCATGACGTAAACAAGTAACGACAGCCGTCATGATTCAAACAGCGAATGATCGTCTCTCTTTATCTTTGGAATAAGGACTAGTATGAGAAAGTCCTGCATGAAAAGTTAAATTTTAGTAAGTAGAAAAAAATGGTACAGTACCCTTGAAATTTTAAGCAAACATCAACAGACTGTATTTTCAGCTACGAGTTTAATCGTGTTTGAGGGAGTCCACGGTTCTAAAAATAGTGCATTGATTATAGACCTCCGGAAAATTTTGTTGATTGATGTATTAACAAAGTCTTTTAGTCCATCAGAATCTTCTTGAAAATAATAATGGAAATTAAATGATATGATTATCATCGATATTTATGAAACCTGGAATATCGTTGTCATGGTTTTAACGAGACAATATATTCTTTTTATTCATAGCACCAAACGGACTCGTGGTGAAAGTGTCTGTGCTTATTTTTTTTCATAAAAATGTTTGTAAAAAATATGTATGTATGTTACAAGTTTTCTTTAGAATCGGTCTTATCTTTGACATTCGCTTGGTGAGCTGTAAACTTATCATAAACTTGGTCTATCGTAAACTTCCCCCATTTGCGTCTTCTCCAAAATCTTTGAGGGGATTAAGATGAATATTTAGAATGAAAGAGTACCTTTACTCTCCTACAAGAATTGCGTTTATTGTTTTTCATTTATCCGCAAACAGATGGTGCAATCACATGCAAAAGCAAATCACAGGGGTACCCACCTTTGCCAACTTCTGTATAAGTCTCATTGCTTTTTTGTATCATGGTGAAGATCTCTCTCAATACGTGGCATGATATACTAAATGATCAGTGTCATTCTACATTGTGATTGAATGGCTGTCCTCATCACCAAACAAGACATACTTACCTGATCTGTACATGAAAATGTACATCGAGACAATCACAGAATTTGACAGGTTTCCATGGAGCTGTTGCGACGGGTGTTGCGTGCAATCAGGAGACGCTGACTCTCCCCGAGGACATGGCCTCACTTTGCAATGTTGGTCATTCCGGGGTTCGCAACCATTCCGATGGGAATTCTCACGGTTTGGCCTTGCCTTCTCGACTTTGAGACTGAATAACTGTTAGGTACTTCTATGATGTTTATTACAATAATTATTTCATACATGTTAGTAGTTTTTTGTTTTGAGTTTTCTTCTAAATTTTTCGAAGGGATAAAGTTTTTTTTCCAGAATAACATGGTCAATATGATACATATACAGTAATACAAGATATTTATATATTATCTTTTCTCATATATATCTCATATCACCACCCCATTCGGTTAAGAAATATAGTTTTACGAAATTCTTCAATTTAGACTCATTTTTCTATGGCTATTCTACGATGAATAATGCCCCCGGTCAGTATTCTGCAGGGGCATAGCCCGTTCCAGATACTTAAATCAAAGAACGTTCGGTTATTGCTCGAATCATTTCTTCAATCAAGGAACGTTCGGTTATTGATTGAATCATTTCTTCAATCAAGGGACGTTCGGTTATTGCTTGAATTATTTCTGTGCGGACATGAAAAGACCTCTCACAAAGTAGTGTATAATTACATTCGTACATAAATTATTTATTATTGCGCTTTACACGTGTTATAACATGTGATGGTGCATTTACGTTCTTTATTTCATCTGATTTTTGACAGGCAATATCATTTGCTGTAAACGTCATTTCCGATGGAAAAGTTTTAAGCTTTTCAACATTACAAATAACCAATGAACGAAATTGAAAATGACATCAGAATATTTTTCTATTTGTTTGAAATAAAATGTGATATATCTATAGATTTTTTTATAATTTTTTATATCAGCTTTTATCTTTATTAAAAAAAAGCCAATGCAGTAAAGCATTCCAGCATGTTTTCTTCGCAAAAGAACTCTCATCTCATGTCTTTTTGAATAATCAAAATAACAGAGGAAAATTATTTATTTGTTTTTTATTTTACAACGTTTAACAAACAAGATACACAACTTATATTAATGTCTCACGTTGGCTCAGATGTTGGCGTGAGGGGGTCCAAGGAGCAGGAGGAAACAGGAGCTCCCGGAGAAAAACCTCCTGCAGAGGCCTTGGTGAGGGACCACCTACCCTCCACATAAGACCCTTCGCCGAATCTGGGATTCGAACCTGGGACCTCAGAGGTGAGAAGCGAGCGCGATACCACTGCGCTAACCCGGCCGACTTACCGAAATAACAGAGGAGTCCGATCTCGAAAGATTTGCACACGTACTTTCCCCATTAATAAAGTCCGAATGCACTTAAATGGGTCTATTCCGAATATAATGCATCTACCTCATGCGCGCAGCATTTTTTTTTTTGAGTGAAAGCACTTTCAGTCAGGGGAATTGGGGGCCACTTTGAAGCCCCTAAAGAGTCCATAGAGAAGCCATAGTAGGGATTCAAGGGACAAAGCCCCGCAATCCAATGGATTTTACACACTTACAGGAAAATGACCCTTTGTTCACTTTCTTTTATTCTTATTGAGTAAATCGATGTGGAAGCATCTGCGTACTTGCGTACGCCTAGTCACGCGCTTGTACCAAGAATGATCATTTCTGCAGGTATTTCTATCATGCAGTACTTCTTATTTGATCAGAACCTCACGTAAACAAAAACACAGAAACTTTCTTTATAATCACTTTGTTAAATATAATCATTCTATTTCGGATATCACCATTACCCCAGTTCAGACTTTTCCAAAAGACCGAAATTGAAAAACGCCGACTACAAGCTGAACTTGCCTGGATCACCAAACTTCAGACTGCGTACCCTCTTGGTTTAAACGATCAAATCTATCGACAAGGAAACATTTCCTCAGCTTCTACCATAATCAACATCTTTTCAGTTTGCCCAAACACTAAAAGGAAATACAGGTCGCACGGGAAAAGACGAAACAGACAAAAAAGAAAACGATCCAGAATCTACCGCTCTCTCAACGATTTTCTTACTATAGAACACAATGGCGGCAGACATGAGCTGTTACATGCTCTGTCGTCAATACCAGTTATTCACTTGAAATCTATCTTGGATGAAGCAGAGGTTGCATTCTTAAGAAACACTGACTGATTCAGACTTAATATCATTGTCTCATTCGCACAGTATAAACTTTATCCTATTGTGAAAAACACCTCCCCTAAAAGACGATTCATAAAAATCCCGTTTATTAACAAAGGTTTTGATCCTCTAAACATCTCTAATATTTTTCGGGATCATCGCGTACAAAGTATCATTCCACAATATTTTGAAAATTTAGAGCCACCTCTTATTTGTTATAAGTACAAGAAACCTATTCGAAACTTTGTTTTTAGCTATAATAAAGTTACATCGGATCCTGACATACTTGAATCGTGTCCTGCTTCTTGAGAATGTGCAACTTCTAAATATCTCTACAAACCAGCTGGCCATGTTGTTATAGGTGACTTTTCAATTATCCAAGACAGACAGCTCCATGGTCTTCTTAAAAAGGGACCTAAGTATAGAATCCCATCCAAGATAGATTTTGTCAAATGCCGTGAGGTGCTTACGGAAGCCTTAGATAATTATACGAAAAGATGTGTAAATCAGAAGGAGTCGAACTGCATGATCTGAATGAATGGAAAAACCTCATTTTAGATATAACGGATGTTCGAATAGATAACTTCCATAAAATCCCTCTTCTTTTTCAAAAGGAACGCTCCAAATCAGAAAGGTATTTCAAATCCAAACTAAATAAATTACATGAAAAATATGTCTTTGCACCAGCTGATAAAGCAGCCAACAACACCATTATCATTTGAAAACGTTACTACATATCAACTTTGGTGTCGGAACTTTCGTCTACTAATACATATATCAAAAGCAATGAAAGTGCATCTAACATTTTAAGCAACCATAACTGTGAACTGTCTTCATTCAATATCTCTATTTCTAAATTGGATCTCCCAACACTATATTGCATACCGAAACTGCACAAGTCTCCTTACAAATTTCGATTTATTGCTAATTCTAGTAACTGCTCCACTACAATTTTGTCTAGAAATCTGACGTCCGCATTTACTGCTATTAAAGAACACATAACTTGATATTGTGAAACGGTTCTAAACAGGAACGATGAAAATTTATTTTGGTCTATTAAGAATTCAGGAGATGTGATTGACAAAATGAAATTTGGTAATTTCCAAGCCAATACGATTTCTTCATACGACTTCTTTAATATGTACATCACACTTCCTCATGACAAAATTAATGATCGATTAATTTCATCAAATGGTGTTTTGATCGAGAGCGGAAAACTTACATTTGTACATCTGAATCGAAGGGTTTCTTTTCCTCGACAGACTACAAATCATACAAATCATGGACATTTAGTGACCTGTGTAATGCCTTGTCCTTCCTCTTGGACAATATTTATGTTAGATTTGGTGAGGATCTATACAAGCAGGTTTTAGGAATTCCTATGGGTGCTAACTGTGCGCCTCTTGTTGCAGATTTATTTTTAAACACTTATGAAAAAGAGTTTATCCAAAATCTTCAAAAGCAAAGAAAATTTGATGATCTGAAATGTTTCAATAATACTGCTAGGTATCTGGATTATATTCTAACCATTGACAATCCTGCTTTTGAATTAAATACGAATGAAATTTATCCACAAGAATTAACACTTAACAAGGCAAACGTTACAGATACAGAAACACCGTTTTTGGACCTAAATATCAAAATTGTAAACGGAAAGATTCATACAAGTGTATATGACACCAAGATTACCGTCATACGGCAATTACATATCAAAGCTCATCCGGTACGCTAGAGCATATACTGATATTTTCGATTTTCACAGTAGAAATTTACAAATTACCAAAAAACTTTTAGGTCAAGGTTTCCGCTTTCATAAACTAGTTAAGACTTTCTGGAAATTTAACAAAAATTACAGCCAACTTCTTTTAAAATTCGGATCTATACACGCAACAGAGTACATTACTTTTGGTATTACACAACCTGTCTTTTATGGTGATATGATAAACACAATTAGAAGGATCAAAGGTAGGCAGCGTAATCACCGAAAATGCGTTAGAATCATCAAACGCCTTATATACCGTGGATATGATCCTTATGTCACCAGACGGACACTAGGCTTGGTACTTCACCAATCTACAGTCTTGTACAAGCGCATCCTTGAGACTTGCACTCTGCCTTTGACGACGGGACTCCATGATGGGCCCTGTCCAAACCTCTTTAGAGAAGACAGGGCCCAGACCACCTGTCCTCTCTGAATGTCAGTCGGACTCCTCGGGTGATTACATACATGAGCTCGCTACAGCCGGCAGAGCACGGACTGTATTACGCATGCCCTCTTTTTATATCCATTTACATATTCATCATATTCGTGTTTCTTGGGCCTCTACGTTTCTCGGTCTTGTTTGTGTGAGGTCATCGTACTGTGAGGAGGTTGTTTTACACCACAATTGTACGTTCTTCGAGACCTCTGTGTAATTGGAGAAGTGAGAGGGTTGTGCGTACGAAATCCAGGATAACCACACCATTTGCTTCTTGCGTGACAAATGACCGTCAAAAGTCGGCACCGGTTGCCCATTGGTCTCGTCGGTTTATGTGGTGTCTTTTGTGTTTGATGTTTACATGTCGTGTGTCTCTTTTCCGTCTCGTGCTGTACTCGTCTTTTGTGTTTTTGCATCGGGTGTTTTGCTGTTTTGCTGTTGATGCTGCAATGGGGTCTAGTTGGAGAAAAGATATCATCCCTTCTCATAGATTCTTTTCAGAAAAAAAAACAGCTGACACGCACCTTGTTTTGCTGAATAAATATGGAGATATTTTTGGGGAGTCCTTTCTTCACTGTTGGTCAGCATGCATAATTGAAAAGTTGTAAATGAAACATGTACCATATGCAGTTTTATTTTGGAGACTTCTGTAAAAAAAATCAAGTACCGCGGCGTTTGTTGAGCAATACAAAGTATCGACTTAACTTCGATCTATTTTTCATGATTCTCATCTACTTATTTTTAATAAACAGAAAGCTAAACATTCCCATCAATGTGTACATTTTCATTCTTTTGAATCTAACAAATCATAGCTACAATCATCAATATTCGAATTTTATCTATCATAAAACTTTAGTGCACTATACGAGTTTAGTAATCAATTCTTTATGTCGACGAATCAAATAATAAAATCCCTACGTACTAAATTATAGTCACACATGCAAACTCGAAACTTCAGCTTCAGTGAAAGGTCTAGCCTGTTTGATGAGTTGAGAAAATTAAATACCGCATTGCAACAGTCCGTGGATATCGTGTGCAATCCGGAGAACCATACCATTTGATATTAAGGTGGCATGTCTGCACCGCTTGCCAATTGTTCTCCTTGTGTCGTGTGCAGTTTTCTATGTTGAATGATTTGTGCTTAGTGTTAATTGTTGTTAAACGTTACCAGCAGGAATCGATTCGATCCCTGGAATTAATACGTACTAGTTTGCTAGAAAGCAGAAGTCTCAAGTCATGTTCAAGGGTAAATCTCAAGAAGACCGGATAATCATTTCTGATATCGTATTTTGGCGTTGGCTGCCATTTCGATCCCATTTTTTGTGATGTTAACGGCATGGTTAATACAGTATATTAGTATTCTTTTCCAGGATTTGTTGTGTTTGGTGTATTTACATGTATGCTGTGACCTGAAACGATAAATGTTTAAAACATTCCCTTCTTTCTTTTTTTAACAATGCTTTAACAAATTGATTCTTTGTAGCATATGTTAGTTCGTGAAAGAATGTCAAACAGAAAATTATTGTGTTCCCATGATGATGTCATACCTCACAATTAACCGCCATATTGGATTACAACTCCCGAAATTTATCTATTTCTACCCACAAAACGTTGACATTAAAAAATATGAAGAGATTTCATAGCCAAGCTTCTGATTATTCTTCAAAAGTATCTTGTTTTTGTAATTCCCATCAAACATTGATGTATACCATGTGAAAACTACAGTAAAGAAGTAGGTGCGGTAACCTGCCATATCGGCCATATTTCATATATCCATAATATTCTAGTTTTTAAGAGCCAATCTGGCATAAAACCATGCAAAATCGTAAGAATCGTCCAAAAGGGTGGTCAAAGTTTTACATTTTTATGTATATTTCTGTAATCTATGATGAAAAACATTCGAGAAAAAAATTATTTTAAAATTCATATATGTCCCGTTTGATAGTAATGGGCCCATTTTGTTTCTATGGCATAACGCCATTAACAGGGCTCAAAAACAACACTAAAATAGCCCTATTTTCATCGTTGAATAAGATTTGATTTTGATATACAATTACTCTTTTCTTGATAAAATCAGATACTTACACAATTTATCTTCATGATAGTACTCGCAAAGATAAGATATACGAATTGACTTGCCACCAAGGGGCGCTCTAATACGACTTATATTGGGATTTGACGAGAGCGTCCCTATTTTGAACATGAGTAAAATCTATAAGAGAGAAAATTTTCCCACAAAATTTCAGTATAATAAAGTAAACATATCATACTTTAATATATAAAAAAATTGTCGCTGCTAAATGTATCTAAGATATGCAAATTCTTTCAAGAATATTTCATTATTTTGCGAAATATGATAAAAAGATTCATGGGAAAATGTTCAAAAGATAAGCAAGTTTGATCATAATCTAGAAAAAAATTCTATGACATCATCAAAATATATTCTAAAAATGATAAAAATCGTTTCAGATCTTTTTCAATTTCCCTTATAAGCCCCATCATTAATTTAGACGATTTTCGAGATAGCCCGGAACGACGCCACCGAGTCAAACTTTTAGTGATGACGTCACGAGGACTTCTAGTGATGACGTCACGTGGCTAGGTTACAATGACGATAAAATAAGAACTTGACACGGATTTATAAACTATCGCATTAGAGTATAGAATTTAGAGTTTAGCTCAAGCACTGTGTACAATCCACGACGGGTACGGATGTTTCGCTTCATTTTCCGGTTTCACTTTGAAGCGGAGATTTTTTAAAAGTACTCAGGTCTTAAAATCTCATTTTATGTGGGTTTCCGAAAAACATAGTTTGGAATTTTTTGTATGGATGGTACCAGGAGAGATGTAAGTTTGTTTTACAACAACATGTCTGATCAGATCCACTGAATTATTAAAGCTAAACACATAATTTTGACGCAGAATGTATCCAAAGTCACACTGAACGTGCTATTTTCCAGAAAATTTTGCATTAATCTCAGTCAAATTGCAAACATTGATGTCAAAATAAGTAGTAATAACAGCAAAGTCATTGCATTAGCAAATCGTTTGTAAAATACTCCAATATTAGCAGCAAAAATGGATATATTGGTGTTTTGACTGTACGTGTTTGAAAAATACGTACTGTACGGTTTATATAATATGTACTGTATGGTTTATATTTAGTCGTTTTACTTCATAGGTCTCAGTTCATTTACCTATACTACAGCGAATTTGCGATTAGATCCTTAAATATCTTTTTAAAGAACTCGAGGGGAATGTTATTTTCAACAGGTCACTACATGTATTTATCTTCGATATTCAATGTCATTTTTTCAGTGCAGAGTAACAATGAAATGAACCAAATGTAGTTCAAATTCAACTTATCGAGAAAGACAGGTTACAGACGGTCATGTATCACACTTCCAAATTTGTATATCGGGCAGAATGCGTACAAATATGGTGCCTTTGGGACAAAGGAGCAACTCCAGGACTTTATACTTAAAGAGGCTGATCACGGGAGAAACGTGGAAATAATGTGAACTTTGTGTTTTCCTATAAACGAGACAAAAATAATAACAGCAGCAAATCTTAAAACTGGATACCATTTAGTAGAACAAATGTTGAAAAGAAGATGGAAGATGTTGAAAAGATTGAATTAAAAAAAAGACATTTATTTAGTCCAAGGGTGGAAATTTGTTAATGGATAAAAAAAACAATGAAACTCAAACTTGAATTGTATCTCCTCGGCTGTTAAAGAATACAGAAATTTCTGTGAATTTCTAAGTCCATGGGCAGCCTTTCTGTCAAATAGGATCATTGTGATATCTACAAAACTCAAATGTAATAGATGTGTGTATGACGGTCATTTACCGCGCAATTAGCAAAAAGATGTTGTTACGTGTATCCGGATAACGTGTGCGCAGTACTTCCACTTTTTCGGTTATTCAGGGGTCTCAAAGAATACACAATACATGCGCGGATCCAGAGGGGGGGGGGACCGGGGGTCTGGACCCCCCTGAGATTTTCGGAGGTGGGGTAAAGCTTTGGCCCATTGCTAATTGAAATGGGTCTAAAGATGGATGAAAGGGCTTTGAAACCTCACTTTTCGGCTCGCGTCGCTCGCCATTTACAAAATTAAAACCGAATTTTTCTGCAAATTCTTTGTTTTCAATTGTTCATACTAAGCAATATATATACAAATGTATAATATATATTCTTATATAATATATTATCATTTGATTATTTAATTCTCTTGGGTTTCATGCAGGAAATCATATTTTCAACAGTCCCTTACTTCAAAGGATGTAACCTCCTTCATCTTTTTCAATGTTTTGTCATTTTAAGATGTCTGATTATTTGGGAAAATGACACATCTCTTATCTATTTATTCTCATCAAATATAGACAAAGTGTGTGAATTAATGAAGAAAAAAAAATTGCGGCTCGCTGCGCTCGCCGATATAAGGAGTAAAATATTCAATGTTATAAATAATCATCTCGATCGAATCAAGACTTTCATATATTTTTATAAAATAATTTCAGGCTCGCTACGTTCGCCAATTCTTCATAAAAATAAACGTGAACGAAAAGCTAACAATCCCCCCTCAGAATTGCATCCCCCCCTCCCTATCATGTGTACGTACATGATAGGTAGACTTCCTAAAATTTTGGAACCCCCCCCCCCTGACCAAAAATGCTGGATCCGCGCATGCAATAGTGGTGTAAAATAATCTCCTAACTGTTATGTGACAACACAATCAAGACAGTATAACACAGGAGCCCAAGCAACACATAGATGGATATGTAAATGAATATAGAAATAGAGGGCGTACGAGATGCAGTCCGTGCTTTGCCGGCTGTAGCGATCTCGTGCTTGTTGGTTAAAATATAGGTATCTGTTGAAAACACTTTTACGTACGAAATATGAAAGTCCTATCACTTACCAATCAAGAGGAAGTTCTCCTTTTTTAGGGAAGAAGGTGTTTGTCAAGGTCAATGATGAGGGCATCTGTTGAACTGTACTTTCCACTTGTATGTTAATAACGCTACCTTCAAAGTTAAAAAAATTATATGATTGGATCGACGAGAGACTATTGATTTTACAGTCTTTGCTGTGATTGTAGAAGAGAAGTGGAAAATGGAGTTAAAATCACCGGAGCTCGGCGCCAACAACCTTCAAATATATACGCAACTTTAGAAAAGTAGGATGCGGTTGCAGATCCTTTACGTCGAGCTCCTGTGGTTCAAAAATCATTGTGGACGATGGAAGGACTGGTAGTGATGGTGGTCAAGTGGAGAACATTGAGGGCTTCTAAGGCGTTTTGAGAATTTCGTACAGAAATTCATTCATTTATTCATATAAAATGCATAGGCGTAGCACATCCCAAAATTTCTAACAAGCCAAAAAAGAAGGGGGGAGGAAGAGATTTAAAAAATATGGGGGGTTTCATGTTCTGTATGCACAAATTTTAACATTTCTGATGCAATTCTAAATATTAAGTACATGAATAAATGTCTGGCGAGCGGTAGCGAGCCAGAAAATTGTTTTTGCATATTATTGACGAATCAGGTAAAACTTTCTATACCCTCTTTCAAAAACAAGTACATGTAATAATATTCTATATACATGTAGTTTGAGTTAAATGTCATCATGTACATTGATAAAGTTATATATGTATAAAGGATGGATCAGAATAGCTAAATTATTCAGAAAGAAACATGGTTGTGCCCCCCCCCCCCCACTTTTCAAAGTGGGGGCATGGGCCCGCTGCCCCCCCCCCCCCCCCCCCCCCTTTCTCCTACGCCCTTGAAATGTCTTATACAGTGATGTTGATAATTTGTTTTTGTGAAGCTAAATGTAAAAAAACCATGAGAAAACTAGTCAGGTTCCCGGGACGTACGCCTTTTGTTTTTTGTTTTTGTTTTTGTAAAGAGTAAAAGGGATCACGGGAACCTTACTTTACCAAACATCCACCCTTTCCAGCGAATTATCCGGCATTGAACATACCGGTAGTAAATCTCTGTGATACAGCATGTCAATTTCATTGTTATATAAAAAATACTAGAATTAATATCCATGCAAAAAGAAATGCTATATCATGGAGGACAATGTTGTATAAAACTTTCAAATTCTACTATTATAGAATAATATGAAGAAATCGGCGTCCTTTTGACCTCTATTTACATTGGTCAACAAAATCAAATTCATCAAGACGCAATTCCAGGAAGATTGCGAAACAATATTTCTCGGGTGAATTCTCTAATTTTCTTATTTCATTGTGCGATTTGACATTTTCCTTACTACTTCATACAAGATTTAAATGAAATTTATATTTACTTTCTGGTGAGTAGGGAGTATGATTCTCGCTAACAAGTTTTTATTGAAGGAGAGGGTTTGTGGAGAGGAGAGCGTTTGTGACTTATTTGGTTGGAGCGGTTCTTATAAAGAATGTGATAACTAAACCCATCAACAGATTAAATGTCTGTTTTTACATGTACTATGCTCTCAAAATGATGACTGGGTACCATATTCTTTGCAGACGCAACACGATGAGAACTAAGTGCATTTAGTGCATCACATGATAAATCCTTGGAAAGAACACTATCGCGGTTTGCTTTCCAGATCTATATCGTTTGGAGAGCACTGTAGGTGTCGCCACTTCTTTTTAAATAATCTATAGATTTATAGAGATATACTATCGAGGCAATGTGATGCATTAAATAAACCTTTTAAAATAATGCTTGTTTGTGTGGGTACTATTCTTTCGCAGCGTTGCCTTTGGAGGGTAATTGTGCCCTCGCTGACCCTCGGGCACTATTCCTTCCAAAAGCAACACTATGAGAGAATAGTACCCACACAAACGGGCATCAATATGTAAATAGTACCCACGAAAATAGGAATGTACCGGGGTGTCGCAACCTAAAATGTAATAACAACCTAAAATGTAATAAACTGGATTTATTACATTTTAGGTTATTACATTATAGGTTGACTATCCAAACCTAAAATGTAATAACAACCTAAAATGTAATTAATTTTCAAGACAACTATAGACATTAAACGTGAAATATGTTTGTTTGTCTATAGATCCGTGGGTATAACTCTGTGTACATATAAGGCTACATCACTTTCTATTTCTCTTTTTGGAAAATATTTGTTTAATTATCTTGATATTCCATACATTTGTCACTGACGCTCAGAATTGATTTTAAACTTGTATTTCTTCGACTTTCAATGATATTTATACATATTAAGGTCTTTATCAGATTAATGAAGTGAAAGGCAAATGTAATCCTAGTCTTAAGAATTTATTACATTTTAGGTCGTCCATCTAAACCTAAAATGTAATAATAACCTAAAGTGTAATAAATTCTGAAGACCAAGTTTTTGATTTGCATTTCACTTCATTTACCTGACAATAAATATGATTGAAAGTCGAAGAAATGCAAGTTTAAAATCAATTCTGAGCGTCATCGTCAAATGTAAGGAATATCAAGATATTTTAACAAACATCATCCAAAAGGGAGAAATATAGAGAGTTAGGTATAGCCTTATATGTACAGAGTTACCTACGGATAGACAAACAAACAAACTGAGATCTTATGTTTAATGGAACATTTATTACATTTTGGGCAGTCATTACATTTTAAGTTTGGACGGTCAACCTAAAATTTAATATCCTAAAATATAATAAATTCTGAAGACTAAGATTTGATTTGCATTTCACTTCATTACTCTGACAGAGACATTAAAAGATGTAAATATGATTGAAAGTCGAAGAAAAACACGTTTAAAATCAATTCTGAGCGTCACCGACAAGTGACATGGCCTTATATGTACACAGTTATACCTACGGATTGACAAACAGATCTGACGGTTAATGTCTATGGTTGTCTTGAAAATTCATTACATTTTAGGTTGTTATTACATTTAAGGTTTACATGGTTATCCTTAAATGTAATAACCTAAAATGTAATAAATCCAGTTTATTACATTTTAGGTTGTTATTACATTTTAGGTTGCGACACCGGGGCCCATGAAATAAAACGACTAATTTATAAAATATAAACCGTACAGTGCATATTTTATAAACACGTACAGTCAAAAAACCACATGTCCATCTTTTTCTGCTAATAATCGAGTATTTTACAAATGATTTGCTGATATAATGACTTTGCTATTATTTGTTAATATAAAAAATCTTATTTTAATATCAATGTATGCCATTCGACTGAGATCAATGCCAAATTTTCTGAATAATTGGACGTTCAATGTGACTTGGGGCGTTGACTGTGGCAAAGTTCTCTGTTTAACTTCAATAATTTAATAGATCTGATCTGACATGTTATTGTAAAACAAACTTACATTCCACCTGGTACCATACATACAAAAAAATACCAGCTTATGGTTTTGGGAAATCAACATAAATTAAGGTTTTTGGTCCTGAATAGTTAAAATCTCTGCTTCAAAGTGAAACCGGAAAATGAGGCCAAACATCCGTACCCGTAGTGGATTGGACACAGTGTCAAGATTGCATAGCAAATCGCGCTCCCTCGTTTCTAGATGTGATTAGAATCTACATGTATCCATCCTAAACCTTTTGAAATAATCTGATTCAAAAGAACGAGTCTCTAAAATCGTCGGTGCCGTGTTCAACTAAGTACTGGTTAGAGCGTCGAACCAATTATGGAAAGATTCCTGGTTCGAGTCTCCCTGAATCAGGGACACTTAATCTCACTTCTACTTAATTTAAAGACGTTTAACTTCTGAATGTTCATCATAAAAGGATCACTATGCCACTGCTGGGTTCGTCTCATCAGAATTGTGACATGTATTTTCCTACAACGGATCGTTGAATATACTCTTCTATGATCTCTGTTATATAGTACTGAACAAATTGTCCTGTTTGTGTATTGTTGACATGACTGTGGTATTTTCTCTGAAAATATCGAAAATCGGAAAGAAAAGTTTTCTATACAGCCTACTCTCTGCTCTTTTCATTGAATTTCCAAATTCATTGTTACATAGGAGTTTATGTGTTTAAAAATTTCTTTCCCTTTGAAAACGATCTGTTGAATTATAATTGAATTGATAAAATAAACGATATTTTCTTATAATGTTAGGTCGATCTTTCCCATAAACACAACTATTTATTCGTATTTCAGAGAAAAAAATCGACTAGGTTGCACGAATGATCCTCACTTAACTTTAAAAGATTGATTAAACAAGTAAATCAATGAATTAACTACCGGTATATATCCATTCCTTTTTTTCGAGAAAACCTCGAACATTCTGTTATTTTCATGCATAAAACAACAATAAGACGAAAAAAAGTTTGATATGACTGTCTCGTTCCTCATTTCAACTCAAAGTCAAAGAGCGCAGTCAACCAAATTGGTCATCTATGGTTATGATAAGAAAAGTCTTAAGTTTGTTTATTCAAGGTCAAAATTTGGGGCAAATTCCAGGGGCCCTGACAACCTCTCCGTCATATTTCTTAACCTTCACCCACTCCCCCTTCCCGCGTAAAAAAAAATCTTACTGGAAAAAGCACTCTTCTCCGGAACCCCCCCCCCCCCCCCCAAAAAAAAATCACTCTAAATTCTTGCGTTTGTATAAGCTGTTTTGCTCCGTATTCATCCGCTCCGGTCTGTATGCGTGTAAATTATAAGAATAATCACTTTCTTATATACAATCTCGATTTTTTTTTAAAGTCAATCTCCTTCATATCTTTAATTCATAAAAGGTATTCCTCCTTCGAAGTGTTGATATATCATGTACAAAAGCAGAGCGGTCTTCGTTCTATAAAAAAGTACTTTTATTGAAAAGAAAAAAAAGAGTTCATGAGACTCCATCTTTCAAAAAGAAATTGTAAAAACAAAACACAAAACGAAACGACACGACACGAAAAAAAAAACAAACAAACAAACAAACAAAAACAGACGGACATCACTTTGATGCATGTTTTAACTGTCTATATCTCGATACATAATAATTTGGCATCGGTTGATTTCTCAGATATTTATAAGATTAAAGCAAAGAGTTAACAGTTGAAAGATGAAAAAAATCAAACTTCTCTTACAAAATATATCGGTGCGTGAAAAACGTCTAAAACGTCGTTTTCTCGTTAAGCTGATTTTTAATGCATATTTTAACTGTCTATATCTCGATACTTAATTATTTGGCATCGGTAGATTTCTGATATATTTATAAGATTAAAGCAAAAAGTTGAAAGATGAAATTTGAAAAAAATCAAATTTCTCTTACAAAAGATATTGGTGCGTGAAAAACGTCTAAAACGTCGTTTTTTCGTGAAGCTGATCTTTAATACATATTTCAACTGTCTATATCTCGATAAGTAATCATTTGGCATCGGTGGATTTTTTATATATATTTATATGATTGAAGCAAAGAGTTGAAAGATGAAATTTGATAAAAATCAGAAGATACTGGTGCGTGAAAAACGTCTAAAACGTCGTTTTCTCACTGAGCTCATTTTTAACCTCTTTTCAAGTTATGTTGTGGCTGTCTTGGAAAATTTATTTTTCATATATAATGCTATCCTAAGATAGAATAAAATGTTACATTTCAATATATCAATAACAATATTTAGTCCAATTCAATTTATACTTTAAATTTTAGAGAAGTATATCAGCGAAAATAGGGATATTTCTACGTCCTTTTTGTAAATTTGGCGGGAAAAATGATGGGGTGGCATATCTCTGTAACCATGGACATTTGAACGAAAATATTTGACAGAATTATTCCTAGTCATTTATCTATTAGTCTAAGAATCACTTAAAATCATTAAATTTGGTTACTAGGTTATTTTGATTTCAAAGTCCTATACTGAATAATACGTCGCTAAAAACGTCTAAAAACGTAGAAATCATTGAAAATATCAATAAATGAGCGAAATTTTGATAGAAATTTATGAAATTAAGTATCGATCCAGGCCTTGCCCATGATAATTTTTATACCAATCGATGGATTTCTGATCGGCTTTTAAATCTGCATAAAAAGATCGTGGGTGAGGCCTGGATCATAGATTAATTTTGAAGATGTGTATGTAAAATACGATGATTTTCCTTTGTTTTGCGTCATTCAGGACAAATGACGTCAGAACATGACGTCATAAATCACACGCGTAACGTTACGAGGGCTTAAAATATGACACGGTATTTTGTCAAATATTTACCATTGCAAAAGGTGATGATTAATGGTTCGTTTATCAATTGCATTTTTCTTCCAAATTATAGTGCCGATATAAGAGGTTAACGCACCTTGTCCTTTGTTAAATTTGTCGATTTGACAGCCTTATATAACATGTGACCGACCTAGAAATTTTCTTTCCTATGAACTTTTTTTGATGATTCTTATCTATGGGATAGTACTGAACGATTCTAGCTTGGTTGCCACTCTGGCAACCTTGGGCAACTCTTTTTATCGGCGAAAATTCAAAATGGCCGCCAAATGCCTTCCACTAATAGATGAAATTAAATTCTTTCATTAAATATTAAGTGTGGCACATCAGATCAGGGGTTTTGAGGGTCAACAAACCCATTTCCGATGTCATTTGTACAATTTTAGTTCATTCAGAACTAAACTTTCAAGATGGCCGCCAAATTTCAACCTCATTATTGATTATGGTGCAATGTGCACATCTTATTTGTAGTTGCAATTGTCCTAGAATATATTTAATATGCTATTTCGGTTGTTTTCTGCTGACACATGCTTCTTGGACAACTCTGCTTATCGGGGGAAATTCAAAATGGCCACCAAATGCCTTCCATGAATAGGTAAATTCAATTTATTCTTTAAATATTAAGTGTGGCACATCACATCAGGAGTTTTTAGGGTCAACAAACTCATTTCCAATGTCATCTTGACATTTTGAGTGCATTCTAGACTAAAAATTAAAGATGGCTGCTAAATTTCAACCTCATTATGGTACAAACAGTGATTATTTCAATAAAAAATTTGTATTACACATCTTAGTTGTAGTTACAATGATCCTTGAATGCATTTAGTTTGCTGCTTTTGTTGTTTCCAGTTTTTACATAATTGTAGGACAACTTTTTGCATCGGGGGAAAATTCAAAATGGCCACCAAATAGTCCCCTACTCCTGAGTAAAACGTAAAAATTACTTAATACATTAAGTGCGGTACATCAATATAGTGGTTTTAAGTGCCACAAAATCCGTATCTTGTGTCATTATGTTAATATGGGTTTATTTAAAAACTCCACATGGTAGCCAAATTTTAGCTTCAATGCAAGAACATTTATTTTGATTTTATTTTTGTTCTAAGAAAAAAGTAAGGATAAGTACAAAAAAAAAAAATAGAAATTTGAGGGTCGTAGTATTCCTTAGCAGGGATCTTGCTACGACTTGAGATTATATATGCTTATTTCAAGATTACCACCTTAGTTTGGAACTAAGAATAATACGGAGGAGCAATAAGTAAACGTAATAAATCAATGTGTGAATTGTATTTTTCTAAAAAGAAATATCACAAGCTAGTGTTTCATAACACTTCCCATATGATGAAAGATGAATAAGAGTGACATATAAGATTGGATGGTTTCAACTTTAACAAACTAAGATTCGTATAAATTCAACGCAAAGATAGACATGTCATTTATTTGATTAAAATGGTACTCAAAAGACAAAAGTGAAGTTTCCCTATTGACCATGCTGATATAAGACCAGTTTGTTTGACGCAGGGAATTCAAGAGTAAGCAAGTAAATTCGATGTAACTTGGCTATTTTGGCTCTTTTGACCATCATGACAAATTCTTTGTCTGCAGAGCTTTTTTCCAATCGGCAAGAATGCAATAGAAAGTGTTTGGTGTCTTCTTTACAACAGTCCCTGGGTGTAATTTATTTTGAGTTGAGATATCTACTACATGTATATTTATGTATAACGTTAATGATGACATGTACCATTTTTCAATGACGTTCTGAACCTTGCATCTCTATCCTAGCTATTTATACTTAAAATGGAACTTTGTAAGAATAGAATGTCTTCAAATGTGGCAAAACAACATGAATTATTTATGCTTCTTTGAATAATTTTGGCTTGACGTACCAATAATGAGCATACGTTGTTCGAATCTTGCATGCCTGGTGCATAGAAAGTATTCTTCTATGTAAAGAAGACTGCTCAATAGTAACAGGGTTAGCACTCTCCTTTCTCTTCATAAGGCCGGTTAAGTTTGTAAATGAGCAGGCCTTTCAAAATACCATCTGCTATGACTACATCGAAGGATAATTGTTACTTCTGGTTGAAGATTCCCTCCGTTTTTCTCTACAGTGATTCAAATTGAATCTGAGGAGTCTTCAACTGTGGTAGATGAAATGGTAATACGTATGTTTTGGCATGTAAAATTCAAGTGGGTGAAATTTTGAAAGCAATTGTCTTGGATATCAGAGTTCTGTACAGTTTGAAGGTTGCTTCTATATCATATCTTAAACAGGTTTTCATTCCAAATGTTTTCTTACATCACAGAGAGTATTCGATTGAAGAGTAAGACGTAGTCAGTAAGACCAGCTTGAAATGAATCTAGAACAGAACAAGAGCTTGATCTATGTCAAGAATACAGATGATGCAGCAATCCTGGAAGAACTTTACTCCTCTGAATTCCTTTTGCAGACTTTCAAATAGGACGATCACAAGTATTTGACATGATATTTTGACAAATTATAGCCCTATTATGTAGATTCTTGATTCAGGTCGACTCTTATCCCCCTTTTTTAAAACATACAATATTTGAAAGTAATTTTTTATCTTTATAAGAAAAAAAGATTCTTATTATTTTTTTATGGTTTGAGAATGTGCAAAATATGTAAAGAGCATTTGTAATCTCATATCGACAAAAGGAAATTAGACATGGATTACACCACCTTTGGGGTCACAAAGTAGATGCACCACAGTTATTCGTAACGAAATGTGAATAATGAAGTGAGAATCATTTTGTATTGAGCCTTTAATGAACTAAGAAGGAAAATGACACAAAATATGAATGTCTTGGTCCTTAAAAGCCCTGATTAGATGTGCTTCTCTTGATATATCAAGTAACTATTACATTTTACAGAGTAGAAGTAGATTATTTGGTGGCCATTTTGAATTTCCCCCGATAAGCAGAATTGTCCCAGAAGCATGTGTTATCTGAAAACAACCAAATCAGCAAAATAAATGTATTCTAGGACAATTGCAACTACAAATAAGATGTGTTACCCGAACGTGTTATTGAAATATTCACATTGTACCATACTGAGGTTGAAATTTGGCGGCCATCTTGAAAGTTTAGTTCTGAATGAACTAAAATTGTAAATGTGACATCGGAAATAAATGGGTTTGTTGACCCTCAAAACCCCTGATTTGATGTGCCACACTTAATATTTAAAGAAAGAATTTAATTTCATCTATTAGTGGATGGCACTTGGCGGCCATTTTGAATTTCCGCCGATAAAAAGAGTTGCCCAAGGTTGCCAGAGTGGCAACCAAGCTAGAATCGTTCAGTACTATCCCATAGATAAGAATCATCAAAAAAAGTTCATAGGAAAGGACATTTCTAGGTTCGGAAAATTTCAAATCGACTAAAAGTAGGGCAATTGTAACATGGCAGAGATGGATTAAGTCCGAGAGTTGTAATCCAAGGAGGGAGATTAATCTAGCAACTTGAGGATAATTATGTTTATGTGGGAACACACTACAAGCTTGCATTTTGTTTTGAAAAATGAACACATAATATAATCCAAAGACAGGGAGGGGATCCCTAACAGTAAAATAGTGGAAAGTGATAAGTAGACTATGGTGGCATACTCAGCCCCCTTCATGACAGATGCTTTTCTTCAGATCATGTCAACATGCAAGTTAAATATGTCATAATGGAACTTATTCATGTTAATTTTCGACTTATTTATGTCAACATGCAACTTATGTCAAACATGCAAATTATCTATGCCAACATGCATTTTAATTATCTTGCATGTCAACATAATTATCTTGCATGTCAACATAATTATCTTGCATGTTAACATAATCTGTACTAAAAGATCTCGCATCTAGTGGTAGAATTTATGTGTTGTCATTAATGTTTGATGTTTCTGTACGTCTGTTTCGATTATTTTGTATGATGTTAGTGAATATTGTTGTGTCTTTTTGCAATTTATAGATTTGTCTGATGTCATTTACATGTCACTTTCTTATGGGTTTGTTTTGCTTGGTGAGTGCGGGGTGGCCATGCTATAGATCCTTCCTTTTCGTCCATCTTGGAGCTTACATAATGCCATGTTCCTCTTATTTTGACCAAAAAATATTCTTGGATGAGAACTTTAATTAATAAACTTTTTTACTTTGTCATCACTACGTCAATATTTACTAAAACCCTATCAGATTCGAATATTGAAACCTTATCGACACCTTCTTCATTTGTCAGGAAAGGCCTCAAAATCTGCAATTATATATTTGTAAGATATTCTGCACGTTGTATGGCATGTGACGTGGATGTACATTTGTATATCATTTTTTCATTTAGAATTTTTATTCAGATGTTCTGCACGTTGTATGGCAGGTGACGTACATGTATATAATTGTTTAATTTATAATCTATAATCTCATATAAAGATGTTTTGCACGTTATCTCCTACCAAAAATACACAAAGAAGGTGTACCTGGTCGTCCTATCGTCATTGCTATAGGTCATTCCCCTGAAAAAATATCACAATTTTTGACTATCACCTCAAGGATCATGTTGAAAAATTACCGTCTCATCTGAAAGACACCACAGATTACATAAAGAAAACACCCAGTCAGGATCTACCCACTGGCACGCTCCTTGTCACCATGGACGTTACCTCACTTTACACGAGCATCCCACATGAGAAAGGAATCGAAGCATGTAGAAAAGTATGGGACCCAAGACAAAACAAACGATCATCTACGGAATCTCTTGTGAAACTCCTTGGTCACACTCTTATGCTCAACAACTTCATGTTCAACGGCGACCATTACCTACAGATAAATGGTACTTCGATAGGCGCACAAATGGTACCATCGTATTCATACATTTTCATGGGGGACGTCAAAGATCGTCTGCTCCGACAGGCCCCCAGCAAACCACTCAGCGGGTTGCGATTCATTGATAACATAGAGATGAAGTGGACTGAGGGTAGAGAAAACTTGATGAATTCATTGATTTCACGAATAAATTCCATCCATCCATCAAATTTACTGTAGAAATCTCTGACTCCAACAATGTTTTCCTCGACACCAGGTCCATTCTTCGAGACGGTGGCATACATTTTTATCTTCACACAAAAGACACCGTCTCGCACCTATACTTACGAACAGACAGCCGAACCCACCGTCGATGTTCATTGACGAAATTAAAAAGAAAATCTACAGAACATGCACTGTTTGAGGTAATATCTATATAGAAAGTGCAATGGCGACCATGTCAGGGCACTTACGAGTTGTAAAACCCCTGGCGGGGATTTTTTTTACCAACTCCACGAAAATGAAACAATATATAAAATACATGCACAATCTGAGGTTATGTCTATATAGAAAGTGCTATTGTGACAATGTCAGGGAGGATATTCAAAACACTTACTGTCAAACCCCTTGGCGGGGAACTTTTTACGAGCTCCACACGGCAAAGGGCATAAGTGAGTTAAAAAAGATCCTGACGATAATCTCAACAGCACTTACAATAAAGCACCAAATTGAGCATCGATGGACCCCTAGCAAGCTGGAGGTGGGAACAGGTACCCGGGAGTACGCATCCCCTGTTGGCTAGCCACAACCCGTCGATGCTCACACACGAAAATGAAATCAATATATAAAATACACACACTGTCTGAGTTTATGTCTATATAGAAAGTCTTATGGCGACCATGTTAGGGGAAACATTCAAAACATTTACTGTCAAACCCCTCGCGGGGATTTTTTTTATGAGCTCCTCACTGCAAAGGGCATAAGTGTGACACAAATGAGTTAAAGAAGATCCTGATGATTATCTTAACAGCACAAATTTAAATTAAAAAAAGCAGAGGGCGCTACTGAAATAAATTTTGGCTTTGTCTGGAAAGCGCTTTGGCTGGAAGCATAACTGATGATGATTTTACGATCCGAAACACGTGTCTGGTTCATTGAAATTTGTTTAAATTTTCTTCAGAAGAAATTGGAACATTTCCGTATTTTTATGATGGCTGCCGCCACTACTTTCTTCTGAAAACGTCGAAAAGTAAGTGTTACATGTAAGAGTACAGGAACAGTGCGTCAACACAAGTCGTGCACATGGTTGTATGAACCCCTTTGTGTATTATATGTTGTTCACATGGTAAGTACGATGTAGGTGTTGACAGGCTATATCTTGCTTACAACTTACGATCTCCGTTCATCTTCCACGTAATCGTAAGGGTGTTGTACTTTACGCGACAAACGCATAGCACGTACTTACAATGTACGTGTGGTAATACTGGATGATATAGTACACACCTGTGAGTGATGTTGATGTTATTGTCAGGATCTTCTTTTACTCATTTGTGTCACACTTATGACCTTTGCCGTGTGGAGTTCGTACAAAAAGTTCCCCGCGAGAGGTTTGACAGTAAGTGTTTTGAATATTTTCCCTGACATGGTCGCCATAGCACTTTCTATATAGATGAAACCACAGAAAGTGCATGTATTCTTTATATATTGTTTTCATTTTCGTGCATGGACATCGACGGTAGGTGCGGCTAGCCAACAGGGGATGCTTATTCCTCCCGGGCACCTGGTTCCACCTCTAGCTTGCTAGGGGTCCGTCGATGCTCAATTTGGTGATCTATTGTTAGTGCTGTTGAGATTATAGTCAGGATCTTCTTTAACTCACACGAAGACCAACATCAGAAAGGACGCAGTGAAAGTTGCATGCACGAAAACTGTTACGCCATGTCTGTGTGTTACCAAATCCATAGGGAGGCCGTAAGGATCCCCAAAGTTTGTCACCGTTTTTGCACTTAATCAACGCGTACTTGCACGAACGACGGGTTGTGATCACGGCTTAACCCTTGAATTATTTTGAAGTCATGTAGTATATTTTGAAATGTTTATATAAACTTATTATCTGATCCACCACCAGCTGTAAATTATCTTACGACTTCAACCGATCATCGATAATAAAAATATAAATTCAATCACTACTCTTTCGTAGTTCATTCTGCTATATCTATTCAATTTGCATCAATTAGTTATAAAAACGTTCGATGGAAGTTTTTGGTTGCTATCTAATCGTTTCATATATGCTGCGGAAGCCATGCATTCGTTAGGGACACGTTCTGTACACATATGCATACACAATGTGCGATAAATCTACGATCGTCAAAACATTTTACATGCGGGTTTAGAATGTGTTTCAACGTGTAGGTGACGTACATATATTAAAGAAGTTTAGCTACAAATGCGTTCAGCGTGTACGTATGCCCTACATGTACACATCATCATTTGGTATCACAATCCGAAGACGTCGTTTAGATAAACGTACAAATCGGATTAGGTCTAGGTAAAGCTATGTATTTAGCTAGCTTCTTATCAATCAGTTTAAAAGAAAGGATGGGATCTCCAACAATACACGCTTGCAGTACCAACAACAAAGCCACATGTACAGCTACAAAAACACCCAAAATTCGTAAAAGGATAAAAATGAAAATAAGTACGGCGCGAAAGCTAAACCAATAATAGTTTAAAAGATTTTTGTCAAGCATACGGTAGTTTTCCTTCATTTTCCTTTATCCAGAGCAAATGACATCACATCTTGACGTCATAATTTACGCACGTGACTTTACAGCTACGCTAAATAAAAACCTCATCTTTTTGCACAAATTCTAATGAAATATAAGAGATATTAAAAAATAATTTTCATAAAATTGATTTTCACTAATAATACAGGGCCAATTTTAGGGACAAGTGGACCTTCTCCTCTCTATACAATAGATAGGCCAAAGATAATCTTTTGAAGTGTCTGCATTTATTATATGAAATATTGATGTATAGGGTAAAGCTGATGGGTACCGAAAAATTATCAAGTGTTCAAATTCCTTATTATTTCAATATTATTATCAAAATATCAAATTAATATCAAAATAAGCAGAATGTTACCTGGCAGACGCTTTCAAACCAACACACAACAAAAAATGGCACTATTTGCGCGCATTTTTTCTCTCTTATTTCAACACGGACATATACTTTTTCTTCAATTTTTAAGAGTCTTTACTAGAATCACATTTCATTGTGTGTTTGAGGAAAATGTTGATATTCAGTATACATTGTATCTGATATTTTGACTTTAACTGATGTATTATTTCCGTTATTTTTGTGTTTAATCGAGAACATTTTCAATGATCGGTGAATTTGGTACCTACGGTAACAAAATCAAATTAATTTTTATATAAGGTTTTTAACCTGTTTTTGTATCTTAACTGAAATAAAAAAAAAAAACAAATAAAACAAATGAGTGCATTTCAACTTTTTTTTTCAATTTTGTTTTATAAATGTGATATTTTAAGCAATAGATTTCCAACATTTCTTACCCAGCTTTCCAAATAGATTAAAATACTGACCTATGAATTTTCCATCATGAAATGATTAATTGACATGAATCCTAGAATTTCAAATGGTTTTCAAAAAAATCGTTGTATTCCTTCATTCAGAAATGAAATGCCTGAAATCTGATTGAAATGTATATCGAAATTCGTAAAACCTCGACGCAAGGAAAGTTAAAATCCTAAAAGTGCTCAACGATGAGAAAAGGGATGTTCGATCAATGATAAGTGTAGAAATTTTCAAAGAAGCTACCCGTTCTGTCGTTACGATTAGAGTGTCGTTTACACGCCAATAACGTGTAGCTATACGTCACGTGATGACGGCATTTTACCAAAGGTCGCATTGACGTCATTCGTACAAGTTGGGCTAAAGCTTGTAACTAAACCTCTCTCATGTGTGAGGTGTGTACATAAGACTGCGTTGTGGATGAGAAAATACCGTACAACAAACACGTCGGCAAACACTAACAAGAGCCCCAGGGGGCACAACGCTCACCTGATACCCATGCACGCTCTAATTGACATACTGACATTGAATACTGATAGTGCCAGTACCAGGATTTTAGCGCACACCTTTCTAAAAAGATTTTTGCCGGATGCAGAGAAGTTTTTGTTCAGACAACCTTTAAAAGTACAAAAAAGAAAAAATAGTCACATTTCAAAACAATAACTTTTTTACTGATTTGAAAAGACGGATAAAGTGGTCCAACGTCATATGTCCAGCTAGTATAGTTCAATTATGCAACATCAAAAATAAAATCATATTGTAAAATTCCACATTAATGTGCAGCAGAAAAAGAACATTTCAAAACAATGACTTTTTATAATACTGATTTGAAAAGACGGATAAAGTGGTCCAACGTCATATGCCCAGCTAGTATAGTTCAATTTTGCAACATCAAAAATAAAATCATATTGTAAAATTCCACATTAATGTGCAGCAGAAAAAGAACATTTCAAAACAATAACTTTTTTACTGATTTGAAAAGACGGATAAAGTGGTCCAACGTCATATGCCCAGCTAGTATAGTTCAATTATGCAACATCAAAAATAAAATCATATTGTAAAATTCCACATTAATGTGCAGCAGAAAAAGAACATTTCAAAACAATAACTTTTTTGCTGATTTGAAAAGACGGATAAAGTGGTCCAACGTCATATGCCCAGCAAGTATAGTTCAATTATGCAACATCAAAAATAAAATCATATTGTAAAATTCTACATTAATGTGCAGCAGAAAAAGAATAAAACAATGAAATGATTTCAAAAATTAAGTTTATTTAAAATTGAACACAAAACCTTCATTATTGATAGCTAGCATGCCAGAAATTATAAAGCCTGTGTTTGTGAAACGAGAATCTTTGTTAGTATTTTCTGTTAAGTATGTGAGAGGTCAGGGTCAGCGTTATATTGGTATCAATGGAAAGATCTTGTCACAAGGGATACACATGTACAATATGAAAGCCCTATCACTAACCATTCAAATTTTATGCCCAATGTTAAAGTTTTTGAGAAGTACGTGAAAGGTCAAGGTTATGGTCATGAGGTAAAAATTTTTGGTATCAATGGAAAGGTATTGTCACAAGGAATACACATTTGAAATATGAAACCTCTATCACCAGATGCCATTCAAAAGTTATGCCCAATGTTAAAGCTTTTTTTCGAAAACAGACAGACAAACAGACAGACGAACAGGCCAAAAACTATATGCTCCCGAATCTTTTATTCCAGGGGCATAAAAAACAAAGATTTTCCGGTTTTGCCTTTATTCACTGAAATCTATGAATGCTTTTGAATAGTATTGATTTCATCTCAAATAAATGAAACGTACAGTTAAAATCGTTTTGATCCATTATTTATCAATTCAAGGGAGTTGTGCAGAAATTGGGCCAGTTTGTTTTCCAAAAAAGCAGTGTATGTTGTATCAAACCTCATGACCCAGTGAAGCCACTCGAACAAATAATTTTCAGTAAATATGCTGAAATGCGGCGCTTCTTGCCTATGCATATTTCAACAGGCGAGAAGGAGCGTCGCATTTCAGCATACTCTGTTCAACAACTCAAGGGGTTTCTCTAGGTTTCGCAGTTTGAAACAAAAAAGGCCCATGAAATTGTTAAGCTTGTCCAACTAGCAGACCTACGACACCGTTATTTACTGTTAACTAATTGTTTTACCTCATTATAGGTCTGTTACACGGACAAGTTGTTAACGGAGAGAGTTCATGAAATGTATCGGTTGCATCGGATTTGCCGACAAAAAGTTATTTGGTCCGATAAAAACTCATCATGTATCTATTATTTGAACAGTTAAAAATTCCCAAATGTCTTAACACAGGAACCTGTCGTTTTATGAGAGAAAATGTTTTATTATTCACAACCTCAGGCCTCTGTGCTCCTCTTAGAAATATTATACATACAAGATGACGAACACAGTGGCTTAAGGTTGTGAATAATAATTTATTTTCTCTATTAAAACAACAGCTTTCTGTGGTCCAACATTTTATTGGAAGATTTCAGGAACTCTGAACTGAATTATTTATTTTCAAGAATTTCAGATATTAAATGTCCTATGCATTCTCGAAATCCAGAGGAAGAGATTACTCATTAGACGTTTCTTCAAGAAATCAGTCCGTAAATTACTTCGTTTAAGAGAGTCTATTAAGACAGAGGAAATTCGAGCAAACTTTATACATGTTAACAAGCAAAAAATGTTAAAGTACCACAGAAACGATATATTATATTCACATTTTTATTGCTACACGTGTTTCGGCTGTATCAATAGCCTCTTCAGACAATAATGTACAAAACAAAGTATTGGTACATGCTATATATTGATGGTAAATCATGATATGTATGTAAGATTAAGTACTGTGCACTCCTAGGTAGCGTATGCTTACTTCAAGGGAAAAGTAAATAAATAATACTATCGGTTCTAACTATAGGAAGTGCTGAATCAGATAAATTGGTCAAGTGAGCATGTTTTAAGGATTGTGGGCGTAAATTATCATGTTCTGTTTAACATAGGTTTAAATTTATCAATAAAGATTTGTTCTTTAATAGTGATCATGGAATAATCATCTGTTTGATAAATTGGCATTACTTTAAAATTTCCTTTACTACATTCAAACATATGTTTTGATACAAAAAGAATCCTATTTTGAGGAAGTTTAATATTACTTTTATGACGGGAAATGCGTTGATTTAATTGTTTGGTGGAACCTATGTATTCTTCCTTGCATTTATCACATTGCAAGACATAAACAACATTTTTAGATGTACATGTTAAATTTCTTTTAATTT
The DNA here is from genome assembly GCA_028142955.1 of Pinctada fucata. Classification (NCBI taxonomy): domain Eukaryota; kingdom Metazoa; phylum Mollusca; class Bivalvia; order Pterioida; family Pteriidae; genus Pinctada; species Pinctada fucata. Next base: position 15,940,228 of record AP027115.1, read on the forward strand.
CAAAAGAAATACCTGAATGTTTAAACTTAAAATACTTCCTTCAATTAAGATATCACATATCTTACATCTTTTGTTTTTACACTTAGAAACACCTTGAGTGATTAAATTGTTTTCTCTTTCAAATTTGGCACTTGTGAGTAACTGCTTTAGATTTTTTGGTTGCCTTTTGCTTTTAATAAGTTTTGTCTCATTTAGTATATTTTCTAGTTTTTCACTCATTTTTAATTGGTTTAGATTTTTGTATGCTTCATGAAAAATCTCGGGATTACATTTATTAAAAGTTGTAACAAAAGGTAATACATCTTCTGGTTTCTTTTCTTTAGTTTTTCTTAATTCGGCTAAAGGGATATTTTTAGCTAAATCAATTCCTTTATTTATGAGGGAAATGGGAAATGCGCGCTGCAAAAGTGCTTTTCTTAGTTCATTTAAACGTATGTTTTTAATCTCAGTATCACTGACAATCGTGCAAATTCTTCGTGCCAAATTATATGGTATAGACTTAAGGCAAGTTTTGGGATGTTGACTTTTAAAGTGGAGGTATTGTTGTGTGTCTGTTGGTTTTCTATATATATCTGTTGATATTGTTTCATTGTTTATTTTAATGAGAATGTCAAGGAAAGGAATTTCTTTTTCACTGTATTCCATCGTATATTTTATGTTAGGGTGGATATTTTGTAAAATTTGATATAAATCATTAATGTCTCCCCAATTTGGGTCCCATAAAATGATGCAATCATCAATATATCTTTTCCAAGAATTTCTAAAAACGTTAGCATCCATTTTAGGAAAACTAGTATCTACAATTTGGTAAAGAGACCGTTCTAAATATCCAAGCGTGAGATTTGCATAAACTGGGGCCATTTTAGTTCCCATGGCTGTCCCAAGGATTTGTATGAAATGTTTATTGTCGAATTGAAATGTGTTGTTATTTAAGATTAAATCAACACTGTCTAATATAAATGACTTATTAAATCGATGATGTAACTCGTTTGGGAAATTATCGAGCCAAAATTCGATGGCTTCCTTTCCAAGATCATGTGGAATATTACTATATAAACTTGTTACGTCAAATGTTGTTAGTATAGTACCTTTAGATATTGAGGACGGAATATGGTTTAAGTAATCAATATCATCTCTAACATAACTATCCAGGTGTTTAAGAAATGGTTGAAGTAATATATCGACAAGATTACTAAGTCTATGTGTAGGACAGGATGGACCTGCAATTATTGGTCTGAATTTTAAGTCTTCGGGATTGGGGATTTCTATATATTAACATGTTAACAAGTATATACAAGTGTTCCAAGTACATGAATGATTACCATTATGAAAGTGTTCCAAGTTTAAAAATCTATTCCGTTTGCACTGTATCTCCTGCAATGTATCGCAGTACTAAAGGTATAACATTACTACATGGGGAATCCCCTTCGGGTACACGGCAAAACATGGCCGCTTTTGAAATCTTGTTCCCGACTTTAAAAATAAAATTCTAAATAAGTATAAAGAATTTAAATAATTGAATCATATCACATAAAAGGTCAATCAATAAGACATTGGAGCATGTGTCACTTGTTGAATTATCAGCTGTAACTATGGATGAAAGGTCGATCTAAAAATGATTAATCATACAAAGAAGGTATTTTTCCTGTAGTTGAACCTGTAACATTGGGCATGGAAAACATACATTATACCTATGTACAATCTTAAAAAATATTCCTTTAAATCCAAAAGTGGATATCTTGACAAAATTCTTTCACATGTAGGGTACCATGCATGAGTACCTCATACCTACAAATTGTCATGACAATCTGAAGAGTGGTTATAGAAAAGAAACAGAAAATGTATGAAAATCACCCCCCCCCCTTCCTTTTTACATAAGAAAAAAATTCATAAAAAATCAAAAAAATTAAATTTAAGCATAAAATACATATCAAAGCATTAAGTAAGTTAAATATGATAAATATGTAGTAAATGAGTGTGTAAAATCATACGCTAATTGAGTTACTTAAAGAAATAGTGCAAAAATGTGCATTTCTGACTAAGTCCGAAAAGACGTCAAAAACGCGTCAAAAATTTGACTTCGAAGTGGAACCAAAAATAACAACACTTCTTAAGACATCTCTCTAGATCATCCTGATGCTTTCGGTTTGTCGATACATGCTTCGGTTCTGAAGAAGTTTGTCAAAGGAGGGTACCCCCCGTGACCTACTTTTGGCTGTAGTGGCGCCACCTGTTGACAGATCCGGACGAAGAACAACAACACTTGTAGGGGACTATGAGTACTTCATACTTACCAAGTTTCATCAAAATCCCTTCAGACGTTCTTGAGAAGAAGTCGAAAATGTGAAAAGTTTACGACGGACAGACGACGGACGGACGCCGGACGCCACACTATGACAATAGCTCACTTGAGCTTTGCTCAGGTGAGCTAAAAATTCTGAAAACTTCAGCATTCGACAACTTAAGTGTTTTTACCAACGTCATATGACCTTTGAAATATTATCGGCGTGTATCATAGACATTAACCAATACAAGCAAATATCGATAACGCAAATTTCAAAATAAAATGTCAAGAAAGTATATTGCTTCAATGATATCGTCATTTTTGTATTTTCAGACGTGGCATTTAAGGATTTTTTTAAAGCTCTTTTTATCATTAAGAATTCTATCGGTGTGAATTGGCAGTAGGAAAAGTAAAAAATATGAAAGGTCCATTCGTACTTAATATACAAAAAAGAAGGAACAAAAGTACTTAAAATGTACAATGCAAATACACCAAAATCATCAATTGCCTCATATTCAAGGAAAAGATAATCGTGACACCAGAAGAGCATTGTGCATGATTCTTGATCAATTTACAACCTGATACTAGCGCAATCTTTAGAGTTGAATTCTAAATGACTGTGACGACAGGTCTCGATGACGAGCCCTGTCTAAACCTAAAATGAGAAAACAGGACGTCGATAACCTTTTTCACTGAATGATAGATTGACTATGATCGCATGCATATGAAGGTGGCAGGATATGGCCTATTTTTTGCAGGCACACTTTATTATTCCTGTATGTACTTTCAACGATAAAAACTTAAAACTTTTTTAACATTACTGGCATGTTTGTAACTTGAAATTTCTTGTCTTTTTGTCCTACATGCATATATATTCCTGGATTTGTCTTGAAATCTCTTGTTTGCTGTGACCAGTAACGATATAGCTTTGTTATTCGTCCTCCTCATGTCTCTGAATGCCTGCCGATATCTCGGGATCACTTAAAACAACTCTTTTGATACCTGTCCAATTGTCAGTATCGAAATAAAAGTTATTATACAAATATGGATCCGGAGTTGGTCGAGGTCATTATGTCAGTATGATGACCCGGTGAGATTTGTAATATCGACCGAGGCCTAAGGCCTAAGGCCGAGGTCGATATCACAAATCTCATCGGGTTACTGTAATTGCATTATGACCGAGGCCAAGTCCTTATTTGTTATATTATATAACGAATTTTAAGACTATATATGATTGAAATAATGATTCAAAACAATATGAACGTTTAATTTTAAATCTAGAATTCAACAATTAATTATAATTTTCTGTGAAAAGTGTATCTAAACGTTAAACATTAAGCAAAATAGCTATCTTAATTTTTATCGTAAATACAGAAATCAGGATAAATACCACACCGAGTCATTAAATTCCGTCAGCGGTCATTATCGGAAAATAATGACTCACGCATCAGAATCGACGTTACATCCTGGTTATATTATATATCACAATAGAGGAAATCAAATAGTGAGTATATGAAGACCCTGAAATATTTGCCAAAAGCAATTGATGTCATCAGGGAAACATCTCTTCGATTTAGAGTTTTGGTTGGTTGGTTTATGTGTCGTCTTTTGTGCTTGAAGTTTCTGACGTGAGTTAGTGCTCCTTGTCCCTTTTGCATCTCTTTATGTGCGTGCCTGCTCTGTGTTTTTGCATTGTAATTTTGCTGTGAGTGCTGCAACCGAGTGTTGTTGGAGATCCTCTCCTTTGTTTGGTATCAGAAAATATGCATTTTACTTCTGAATCAAGTGTTTAAAGAGACACCTTTGAAAGCCTTTGGAAATATCAGTCCTTCAGCAGAGAAGGGAAACCAACCTAGTTATCAAAACTATTAGAAATAAATTATAATAATTTTTTGCAATATATTTTCTAATGAAGAATGGCGTTAAGACTGGAGCTATTACTTTAGTCTGCATGTTTCCTCATATCATTTACATAAAAATTGTTGAAGAGGTATCCATGAATTAATTTGGGTCTATTTTAGATTTCCTTTGTAGCTACTGTTTGCTTGAAAAATATTTTTTAGTATTACTATCATTTTCCTTCACCTCGTTCACATCTAAAGTTGATAAAGAAAATGGACGTTTCTATGGTGTGAGTTGGTGTTCCTTATCCTTTTTGCGTCTCTTTCTGTGTGTGTCTGTTCTGTGTTTTTTTGCATGGGTGTTTTGGGATTTTGCTGTTGGTGCTGCAACCTAGTGTTGTTGGAGATCCCCTCCTTTCTTTTAAAGGAAGAATCTATTTACAGCAATTCTAGCGTTTCCATTTTACAAATATAAGATTCATTGGCAGATTGTGAAGTTTTAAAATGTGAATTTATTACTCATTTCACGTGATATTCCTTTCTTAGGCTCATATGCGGGGTTGTATACGCATGCGCAGAATTTCTATTTTTTGCATTTAAGGATAAAGACCTTTGGTAATGAATAAATGTGACTTTTCATCTTTGCAACTACATCTCTTACTTGACAGAACAAAAGAAGAAAGAATGGACAAAACTAATGGTAGGTTTTTAATAATTAGATTTAATTAATAAAAAATTAAAATTTACTTATGAAAAATATCGGCATACGGTGCATGCTATTTACTTTGTTACCTTGTTTTCGCCCGCCAATAAATTTCTACATTTTCAAAGAAAGCAAATGCAGCACAATTAGTCTGTAAATCATTCGCTAATAGATGCTAAAAAGACATTCCATCTAATGAATGAAATCATTAAAAATTTGAACACCAAACCCGAATCAATATTATGTGGATACAATTATATATCAATTATAATATACCTTGATGCAGGTATTCTTTATCAATTTTTCTTATCATTTTTGTCAAAATATTATTGTTTCTTTTCCGCAATAGGTTATGCCATCTTTAAGTCTTGATTTATTTTTCTGAAAAAGACAAAATCTAAGATTTCTGAAGTACGAAATTTCATTTCTTTTTTTCAATTTCTTATTTAAACAGCAATGGATCCAAATGGTACATATTCAGATTCAAATCACCAACTTAATTCAGACGAAGTAAATGTCGTCGCACAGGTCCCAATCACGTTCTTCTACATCATGATTTTTCTCTTAGGATCTTTCGGGAACGGATTTGTTATATTTGTATTCCTGAAATCGCGTCAGTTGCGCGATAACACTTCCATTTTCATCTTCAACCTTGCAATATCAGACTTCTTAATAGCATTGTTTGTTACTTTCTATGGCATTACCTACCCATACAATTTGCGACATAGTTCCATCTTCAGCTGCATCATCCACGAAGGAGTTGTGAACTACCTGATGTTCGTCTCTCAGTCCGTACTAACGTTGGTCTCATTTGACCGGTTCCTTGCAATTTGTCATGTGACCAAGCACAAAATCATCATGCGAGTATCACTCAGAAGAGGGTTACTGACGCTTACGTGGATGGTTCCACTTGTTCTCGCAACACTTCCTGTGTACGGGTTCAATTTCTGGGACACAATGCAGTGGTGTAATTACTCGATGATTCTTCATCGTTGGATTTACTGTCTCTACTCAACGTATATGATCATTTTGATGGTTGTGCCCTTTGTCTTTTATATACAAATTTTGGTGAAAGCTCGTGAATTCTACAGGCGTCTTTGTCCCGCACAGATAACGTCATTAAACACATCGACCACTCAAATCCTTCGTAAAAAGAGAGCTATAAGAAACGGTAAAGTCATGGGGATTATAACAGTGCTATTTGCGATTTGCTGGCTACCTTTCCAGATCATTCAATATCTTTTCGGGTTTGTAAATGTGGATGACATTACGGTGATGATCCTTTTCAACATCGGCGTTCTTAACTGCACCGTGAATCCTTTCATTTATGCATACCAAAATGAGGAGATCCGACACTCTGTAAAAACGATGCTGCAATGCATCAAATGCTGCAAATTACAAACATTGCTTCAACGAAATGGAAATACCCATCAGAGTCATGGAAACCACCAAAGCGGTTTAGAACAAGATGTTTCAATTTTGCAACCTACACAAACGATGAACAATGGAAATCGGCGACTATCCTTTGGGAAATCCCTAACACCAAGGCACCCTCTGATTGAGAATCTGAGACCAGTGGTAATACACGTTCAGTCTTTGGAAACTGATCTTTGAGAAAAAAAAAACTTTATGTTATTGAAATGAGAAACCGTATGACAACACTTATCGCAAGTACTAATTTTCGCTTGATTTGAAAAATTGTGTTGATGAGTTATATCATAAATTTGCATATAGGATTTTTTTTATTATCAAACATGTGTCATTCTTCGCGTATTACGACAAAATGTACGGATGGACGATTTGAGTATTTACAGGAAATAGAACTAACTTAACAAATTCACTTATGGTAGCCAGTTAACCATTACGTTTTTGTTTTGTTTTTTTTTTTTTGTGCATCATGATTTGTTATATTTGAATCGCGAATAATTATACTTACGAAAGAAGAGACCCAAGATGTTGACATGAAATCGCAAAGATAATTTCTTGTTATACGATAGTTATCTATTGTATAAAAGAAATGCAATGAAATGCTAACCGGAAACAATTCATTTGTAATTATTTTATTGTGCATGTCAAAATGTCTGACTTTTCTGGTTGTACCGCTGTTGTCTTGAGAAATGCTCAGATAATACGTATAATGGTATCCTCACTGTAAGATGACGACAAAAACAAGTTAGTAACACGCAGAATATAGAATGACTATCAATGCATTGGGGCATACGAAAAAGAAAACAGTCCATGCTCTGCTGGCAGGAGCGAGTCATTACAAGCAGTCACACGAGGAGTCCTATCATCTATAAAATCATCAGGGCCCCTGTCCTTTCCGAGGAAGTTGGATGTTCTGTACAATTTTTCCCTATCAAGACGGTCACCAATTTACATTAATGGGTATCATGTTACTTTTTTCCTTTACCTTTTCTATTGTAATCACTAATAAACTCTTTCACAGTCTGAGAGTTTTGTTTAATGTTATTCTATATGTACATATCAATGTGATTATGGACTTTACGTAGAGTGTTTCCACTTGATAAAGGCAGAGTTGTGGATATTGTGGATATTGAGAATTAATTGTTACGAATCATGTGATTATAGTGTTTGCATTTTACAGATGGATTACCAATGACCAATTAAATTAGATTTATCTTCCTCTTTCCAAAATTATGTTAAGATAAGGATAAAATCCAAAACACCCTGACATTACAATGTTCACAGCGGAGCACACACGATTGAAAGTGAGCAGGTGATCGGAATAATGTTTATAGAAATATTTTGATGAGATTCCCCAAATGGATAAACTTGCAGTGTTCAAAGCTGAACACACAAGAAAAAAGGTAGAGGTGAGGAGTGTATACATGAAATAGAACGTAGCCAAGATTTATTGAAATAAAATGAAAATCAAAGTCTTATTATTGTACTCTTTAAATTCCTATATAACATGGATAACTTCATAACTGTTAAGATTGATGTGAGGTGTTTACTGTTAACAGGTTGAAACTGCATTGATTTTCACTAAAATAGTGTGACCTTTTATTGTACGGATCGTCTTTAACTCTTACCCTCCTTGCGATATTTTCCGGTTGTTCCTTCATTTTGCACTTTTTATTCCATGACTCACGTGTTTTTCTGTACATCAATCTATAAGGATCGAATGATGTTTTTCTTGAAATCCACAAATTATTGATAACTGTACTTTTATATCATTGCTCGATTTCTGAATGGTCGGTGAAAAATTATCGCCACATTTTAAGGCTCTATTTTTTACATGAAATGAAACAAATCATATACTGACATTTGTCATCTGTCCACGGAATAGAGTGCTCACTTTGTAGACTGATTTATGTAGGTGAAACTAAAGGTCAGCTCCGAACCAGAATGTCAGGACTTCGGTCAAAAATAAATTATAAAGGAAGTCACCTTCTTTATCGGCATTTTGACATGGCCGTTCATTTTGTTTTATCTATGAGAGTCCTGGAGAAAATATATCACCCCACAAGCAATCTCAATTTGAGCACACCTTTCCGTCGCAACAAAGAAGAGTTCTGGATAAAAAAATCTTAATACTGCAGCGCCCTGTGGGTGCAACGATAATATCAGCAGCATAGGAAATAATGTCGAAGGGAAACTTTACAAGTCCCTGTTGTCAATCGGTAAATGTGACTAGCTTATTCAACAGACCACAAAAAAGACCTCGAAGTCATGACATTCGTAAATATAATAAGCCTGAGATACATAGTTTCTCCTTCGGTGGCTTTGTTCCATTTTTGAATGAGCCTCTAGGGCTGCATTATATTCGTACAAATTTATACTCTGTTCCTTTACGGAAGTTACACGAAATCTACGAATATACCGCACATTTACCGATACACGTTCCCCAGAATAAAGACTACAAGGAGTGATCTTGGACTTTTCTACTTTTCGTTTATTTCAAGCAGTTAGATTAGATAAATCTGAGGAGAAAACAAACTGTCCTTTCATTAAAGTAAGATTTGTAAACAAATGTATTGATAAATTGAATCTTGGTCAAATTTTGAATCACAAAACTGTCACAGAAAAAATCCCACCATATTTCAAAAGAAAAGAAAGTCCTTGTATATCATATAGCTACACACCAACAGTTGCATCTAAAATTACAATTACAAACGATTCTTGCGGTGTATTGATTTAAGAAATCCCTCACTACATCCACTTCCTTGCGAATGTTCTTCTTCGGATTTCAACTACTCTCCTTGTGGACTCGTTATTACTGGTGACCTTTGTATAGTCAAGATCGACAAGTTGAGAGAAATGTTAAAAAAGGGTCCCAAATACAGAGAAAGTATGTCCTTTACATGGAATCAAAATGTCAAAATTTTCATGGACTTTTGTGAGGAATATGCAAGACGTTGGAAAAAGAAAGAGGATGTACAGCTCGACACCCTTTCCGAATAGATAAAATCCATCAGAGGGTTACTTTTATGTAGAATTAACCGATTAAAATCAACTGTGAACACCAGATTCGAGTCTATTTTTAAATACCCTGATGTTATCACAGAGCTTGCCTACCTCCAAGAACATTATGTCATCACACCAGCAGACAAAGCCTCAAATAATTACACATTTACTTGCAAAAAATACTATTTCAACAGTCTAGTTAAAGAGTTGGGTTTAAATTCGACACCTGGAAATCCCACTTACGTCCTAATAAACCTTTCTGCCTCTGAAATAATAGATAACCACAAATCAGCTCATGCTTCCTTTGGCTTCGACACTAACAATTTAGATTTAGATTTACCATACTTATACTGCATACCTTAAATGCATAAGAATCCGTACAAACAACGTTTCATTGCTGGTTCCTCAAAATGTTTTACCAAATCTGTATCGATCTTACTCACCAAAGTTTTATCTGAAATCAAATCTGGGCTTCAAAACTTTTGTTCGACAGTATATTCTCGCAGTGGTATCAACCAGATGTGGATTTTAAAGAATTCGAAAGAACTTTTAGAACATCTAAAATCCACTCATTTTAGTTGAGTCCATTCGATCAAAGTCTTTGATTTTTTTACACTTTACACTACAATCCCACATTCTAAATTGAAAGAAAGACTCGCAAAAATTATAAGTAATGCGTTTACAAGTAAAAACGGTAATCGCAAATACAAATTTATTGTTGTTAACTATGGCAAAACCTACTTTGTAAAAGAAAAGTCACATTCTGAAAATACGTACACTGAAACAGATAATATTCAGATGTTAAATTTTCTGATTGACAACATTTTTTGTGGTGTTTGGAGGAAAGGTCTTTCGGCAAATTGTCGAAATTCCAATGAGGACCAATTGTGCCCCACTCCTTGCCGACATTTTCCTTAACTCGTACGAAGCTGAATTCATTCAATCTTTGGTCTCTGAAGGGAAAAGATACTTAGCTTCTACATTTAACTTCACTTTCAGATACATAGACGATGTATTGTCCATCAATCATCCAAATTTCGCGGATTACCTCAGCAGTATCTATCCTTCGGAGCTTGAAGTCAAAGAAACTATAGAGACAAATAATTCAGCATCCTATTTGGACATAATGTTATCCTACGACACTGATGGTCACATGAACACCTCACTCTATGACAAACGTGACGACTTCAATTTCAGCATTACAAACTTTCCTTTTCTGAGTAGCAACAGCCCTTCATCGCCAGCTTATGGTGTGTTCATATCTCAGTTGATACGCTATGATAGAGCAAGTACCAAATATACGGATTTTGTTCTGAGAGCTAGGCGTCTTTCAGATAAGCCTCTCAGTCAGGGATATGTATGTGACCGACTAATATCGTCACTGAGGAAGTTCTACGGTCGATATGGGAACACGTCATACACTATGATGTCCCACTCTCCCGAATAGTGGATGATATTCTGTCATAGACCATTTGAACCACCATCCAACCAAAGAGTGTACTGTATGTCTTCCGAAATGGAAGTAACCGGATGTGACAGTTCTAACGAATTGAAGCGGCGGGTGTTGCATGCAAGCAGAAGATGCTTACTCTTCCTGGGTACCTTGTCTCATTCCCACATCGGGAGTTCGCTTCATTTCATGTGGTAGATGTTTTTGTGTGTTTGCTTTGGTTCCTGCTTTATCCTGATTTTGTATGCCTTCGGTTTCTGATTTTCTGAATTATCGATTTTGTGCTGTATATAGGGATATTGTCATTATCCATATTTGTTAATATACTTATTGATCACTTTTCATTCTATCCACAAAAGATTTAGAACATATCAATGTTTAACGTATTCACATAAGCATCATTTTAGAGCAGATAAATTTACAGCATGGACCAGACATGCATATTTCTGGTAATAAATCCTCGTCAGTGATCCTCAATCTACACAATGTAATAAGACCAAAATTATGGAAAATTATGTCATAGATATATTATAAGACGCTTTCATGGTCTTCTATGAAAGATGCATCGGTTCCACCCGAGGGGTCTCAAAAACATGTAAAACCCGAGGCTTGCCGAGGGTTTTGCAAAATTTTGAGACCCCGAGGGTGGAAACGATGTATCTTTCATAGAAGAACATGAAAGAGTATTTTTCTCTCATATCTAAGGGTCAAAACAAAACTGAAAGAAAAGGGACGAAATCTAAAAAAAATTTCAAGTTGATCTAATCGCAAAAATTTTTCGATATTCGAATTCAGCGACCCCGAAAATGGTTTATTCTATGAGAATAAACTACGAATATTAGGCTTTTCAAAATAAAACGCAAGAGAACATTTAAAAACGATCTTAAAATCGAAGTTTTATGGCGACGTTGCCGCTTGCTTGTTTGTTTTGCGGGCTGAAATCATGACGTCATAATAGCGTAAACAATCGAAACAATAGCGTCACGTGATATGTGATACAGCTGTCACGTGATATGTGATACATAAGTAGCTCACATAGCTGTATTTCATGGGCCTACACTGTAACACATATTGTAAATTATTTGAAATTGTCGTGAATGAATTTAGACATGCTCTCTTTTTTTAATCTTCTTGCATTGCGTGTAATTCTTTCATACCGTAGTATAGAAATATTTCCACCTAACCAGAATATACCTAAAAGACAAAAAACAATTTCGTAGCTACTGTTTACGCTAAAATGCTAAGAAATATAGCTAATCCCTTTCCTATCAAGAAATCCTTACTTCTTACAAATACAACAAATCCTATACGATAAGAGTCAAATTGTTATATACTTAAGATGGAAAATATATTTTTCTAACAATAAAATTCATTAAGAAGCCTGTACTTACCTCTGATGGCAATCCTCATATCCTTGCTTCGGATCTGCAGATGGCCTCGAACAATACCAACTCCTTTGGATCATGGATATCATTCCCCTGATTAAACCTCATGGATATATTTCCCTGGATTGAACTTCTACTTACAGATCAGGAACTATAAAATTATCAGTTTGTCTACCTATCACAAATACAAGAAATGTATCTAAAAGGTCTATGAAATTATTTTTAAGCTCTTTCATGAAGTCTGGTGGGAAAAAGTTTTTTAAAATCCCATTTAAGTTATTCCTTGCCAATTTTCATACATGACAAATATGGACAAAACCATATCCCTATTAAGAAAGAAAACAAAGGAGGGGATCTCCAACAACACTAGGCTGCAGAACCCACAGCAAAATTCCAAAACACCCAATACAAAAAAATACAGAACAGGGACAAGGAACATCAACACACACCATAGAAACATTAAACATAAAAGACCACACATAAACCAACGAGACCAATGGGCAACCGGTGCCGACTTAGGACGGCCATCTGCCACGTTAAGAAGTACAAAATCGTTAATCGAAAAATCATCTAACTAAGGGAATACAAAACCAAGATAAAATCGATCAGAACTAAGAAAAAGGAACAGAAATAAAAAAAAATCTACCATATGAAGAGAAGTGAGCTCCCTGCGAAGGAGTGAGATCAGGTGCCCAGGAAGAGTGAGCATCTCCTGCATGCAACGCCCACGACTTCAGTTCGGTAGAAATGTTTAACGTCTTCAAATTCAATAGCTTTATTTAAGAACAGAAAAATCTTCAGCATGGATTAGACACGCACGTTTCCGTACTAATAAACCCTCGTCAGTGATCCTCAACCTAAACAATGTATTATGGCACAATCGGTAAGTCCCATAAAGGAAGACAAACGTATTAATTGGTATGTCATGACACAATAGGTCTACGTCAGAATATTATTTATGACTCTGGACAGGGGGACGTCATAGTGTGCTATCATTTCCCCATATCGACCATAGAACTTCCTCAGTGACGATGTTAGTCGGTCACATACGTATCTTTGACTGAGAAGCTTAACTAAAGCCGTCTAGCTCTTAGAACAAAATCTGAGTACATGGAGCATAACGTATTGATTGAGAAATGAAAACGCCACATGCTGGTGACGATGGTATGTTGCTACTCAGAAAACTCGTCATGTTGTCATGTGAGATGTTCATATTACCATGGGCGTCAAAAGACAGCATGGTATCCAAATAGGACGCTAAATTAAAGGCTGAAAATGGGCGAAACACATCCAAGTAGAAACTTTTTGCGCTCTTCCTAATTGATTCATCACGGTGGACGCAGGCGCAATCGAATCCATTTCAGCGGCGTAGCTACCATGATAAATTGTATGCTAAAGCATCCACTTTTTTAGATTCTTAGATTTTAGTCCCAAGATAGACATAAGCTCTTTTGACTCATTTGTTGAAGTGAATAAGGTATTAAAGCAGCAATTCCTTTTTCGTCTTCTTTATTCGGATTTTAACATTTCACTTCCAAGGAAGATCTAATAAAGGAGGAATCCGTCTGTTGCTTGCAACAGTAGCCAATATTTTGGTACTACTTTTTTTCTCTGAAGACTATTTTTGTCGAGTTGTGGAGACTATGCCTCCATTGTCATTCACCCTCCTTCTTTGGCATTAGAATCCCCAAGCTCAGTACACTATACCTCTATCTTGTCCAAATTTTCTTCATACATGTAAATCATCCATTTAATTTTGCCCAAGCTACGCCACTGCGTCTGATCTTTCATACCCTTTGTTGTCTCTTAGTTTGCTTATCCACTCTGAGCTTCCCATTTTGGTATTTTGGTGTTTTGCAGTTTGTGCTGCCAGGGAGTCCTTTTGGGGATACCCTCCTTTCTTTTAATAGGCCACTTGCCGAAATTCACAATGGCTGACAAAATGCAAAAAAAATGTCCGAGGTAGGCAATTTAAGCGCACTTTTCATTGTTACGTCACTATGGAATTGCGTCTTATAACAATGACGTCATTATGAAAAACAACGCCAAAAAGACTCGGAAATTTTGTGCTTTCTAGCAAGATCGGAAATTGGTTTATTGTGATCTAAAAATGAAAAACAGCCCAAAACAGTGCTAACATTTTACATCGAACATTTACATTATTTCTCTGGGATTGGAACAGGGACCATTGAAATATCTTATAACCGATGCTGTAAGAGTATGGTCATTTCTGTTCTATGGGTGAAACCAGGTGGGTTTTACCTCAGAGGGGATCCAAACTTTAATTATGAAACTTAAAAAGCTTAATTGATATAATTCTTTATCATTAAAGAAATCAAGCTTGAAAATTAAGGTGCCATTTTGGCCCTTTGACTCTGTCCCTCGTATTCCCAACATTCACATCTACGATTCACAAGGCGTGTGATCGAGAGTTCATTATTTCTACTGCCTTTGGTTTTTAGGTAAACGATGACTAGACCTTCATTAGTTTAAATTTTTATATCGGCGAGCGAAGGAAGCCGAATATTTTTTAAACAAAACTAAGACGATTCTTTTGTTGTTGAGGGAAATAAGCACATATTGCAGGATAGAATGTAGCTAAATTACATTAGAATAAAATGAAAATGTAAAGTATATTCTTGTATAACATGGATGACCTCATACATGTAACTGCTTAGATTAAAGTGAGGTGTTTATTGTTATTAGGTTGAAGCTGCTTTTTTTTTCTTTAAAGTACTGTGACTTACTCTCCTGGGGATATTTTCCCTTCGTTCCTTGATTTTGCACTTTGTATTTCATGACGTACCTTTGTGTAACATAGATCTATTAGGATCAAATGATGCTGTATTCATTTTCGTGAAATCGTTTTCATTGCTTGAGTTTCTAAATGGTCGGTGGAAAATTATCGCCACATTTTAAGGTTCTACTTTTTACGTTCTTTGAAACAAAAAGCACTTTTTTGTATACTGTCATTCACTATTATATATTGATCACTCTTTATTCTACCATCGCCATTTTGTACATGATTATGATCATATATAATTGGTTTGGAATTTTCTTCAAGAAGGTATAGAGTTGGAACCCTTCGACATTATTAATATAGACACTTATTTCACGTTGCAGTGTGGAGCAGTTAAAATCTTTCCCTGTGGCCTGATGTTTGTCAAGTGTATTAATGACTTCTGTCCAGCTCTGTCACCTGAAAGAAGCTTTGTTTTGGCCTTTTATCAATATGACATCATATATATTTTTTGCTATTTCGGAAAGTAGCCATTTCACCGATAGATATCATCGAAATTAAAGGAGTTTAACATCTTAGCACCATCCCTCCAATGCTATTTTGAACATCGATTTTATTTGGATATGCTACTGAATCGACCCTACAGGAAATTTGGAGCCTCGCACTCTCTGTAATGTAAATGTAAAAATATAACTTCGAAAAATTATAGAGGGCGCTACTGAAATTATTTTTGGTGGCTCCGCTGAAAGCATCACTGATGAGAATTTTAAAATATTCGAAACACGTGTCTGGTGCATGGAAATTGGTTTGGAATTTTCTTCAAGAAGGTATAGAGTTGGAACCCTTCGACATTATTGTTCATACGTATGCTTAAAACCCTTGCATGTTTTTTTTTTTTCTAAGATGTTAGATGCATGTTTAAGTATATCTGTTTTAGAGCACCATAACTATGCGTCTTAAAGCGAATCTAGCAAGAATGATAGAGGTTGCGACCCCTCCTTAATATTGTTTGGACCAAAAAATCTTCGACACAGAGAGACGGGATAAAAATATGTAGATCCTCTGGTCTATAAAAGAGGCATTTCAATTTGGGGTAGCACTCGTCGAAATGCGGCAAAAGTCGCCGGCTCGAATTTCCACTGACCCTGTATTTTCTTGGGAATTGCGAAGTAAATTACACTTGAAATATTCACCTCTATTTCTAAATCACCTTCTCAAATCATTCTTATTTGGGAATCCCGCGATTAGTGAATGTTTAAAGTGGAAATTATAACGTTTTTTTCTGCATTATTTCATATAGACATTTGTACCACTGCTGGTGGAACAGGAGTCCCCGAGGGCACATGTAGACAAGTTCGATCAATTTCGGTTGATCGTCTGTCTCTTTAACGCATTCGAAAATTCTGGAACGTAGGTCCTGTAATAATATGGAAGTGTTCCAACTCTATTCCTTCTTGGAGAAATTTTCAAACCAATTTTTCTGCACCAGACACGTTTTCGAATATTAAATTCTCATCAGTGTTGCTTGACCTTGATCTCGACTGTGCGAATGCAACTCGCATCTCAGTTCAATTTTACCTTCAGATACATAGATGACGCGTTCTCGATCAATAATCCGAACTTTGCGGATCACCTACATGAAATCTTTCCTTATGAACTAGAGATCTAGGAAACAACAGAGAGTGACAGATCCGCTTCATACTTGGATATATTCCTATCTTTCAACGCAAATGGCCATTTGAACACCTCACTGTATGACAAGCGTGACGATTTCAGCTTCCACATAACTAACTTCCTTTTCATGAGTAGCAACATTCCGTCTTCTCCTGCATATGGTGTGTTTGTTTCTCAACTGATTCGGTACGAATGGGCATGTTTCAAATATAAAGATTTTATCATTAGAGACAGACAGCTTGCAAATACGCACTTATACAGGGTAATGTTACACAACGGCTGAAATCATTATTGAGGAAGTTCTTCGGTCGCTACGGGATGTAATAAAAACAAACTAGTATGAGATCCCCCTTTCCAGAATGATCAAGTGACATTCTACATTGTGATTGAATGGCAGCCATCATCACCAAACAAGACATACTTACCTGATATGTTCATCAAAATAAAAAGGAGGGAGGAGATCTCCAACAAGACCCCGTTGCAGCATCAACAGTAAAACACCAAAACACCCGATGCAAAAACACAAAAGACGAGTACAGCACGAGACGGAAAAGAGACGCACGACATGTAAACATCAAACACAAAAGACTACACATAAACCGACGAGACCAATGGGTAACCGGTGCCGACTTTGGACGGCCATCTGTCACGCAAGTAGCAAATGGTGTGGTTATCCTGGATTACGTGCGCACAACCCTCTCACTTCTCAAATTACCCAGAGGTCTCGAAGAACGTACAATTGTGGTGTAAAACAATCTCCTCACTGTAAGATGACATCACACAAACAAGACCGCAAAACGCAGAGCCCCAGAGACACATATGAATATGTAAATGGATATAAAAAGAGGGCATGCGTAATACAGTCCGTGCTCTGCCGGCTGTAGCGAGCTCATGTATGTAATCACCCGAGGAGTCCGACTGACATTCAGAGAGGACAGGTGGTCGGGGCCCTGTCTTCTCTAAAGAGGTTTGGACAGGGCCCGTCATGGAGTCCCGTCGTCACAGTCAGTCAGAGTGCAAGTCTCAAGGATGCGCTTGTACAAGACTGTAGATTGGTCAAGTACCAAGCCTAGTGTCCGTCTGTTGACATTAGGATCATATCCACGGTATAAAAGGCGTTTGATGATTCTGACGCATTTTCGATGGTTATGCTGCCTTCCTTTGATCCTTTTTATTTTGTTTATCATATCACCATAAAAGACAGGTTGTGTAATAACCATAGTAATGTACTCTGTTGCATGTATAGATCCGAATTTTAAAAGAAGTTGACTGTAATTTTTGTAAAATTTCCAGAAAGTCTTAACTAGTTTATGAAAGCGGAAACCTTGACCTAAAAGTTTTTTGGTAATTTGTAAATTTCTACTGTGAAAATCCAAAATATCAGTACATGCTCTAGCGTACCGGATGAGCTGTGATATGTAAATGCCGTATGACGGTAATCTTGGAACATCACCGTCAAGCCAAGGGAAATTTACTATGTTGAATCCAAAATCATCCCTTTTGTCATATACACTTATATGAATCTTTCCGTTTACAATTTTGATATTTAGGTCCAAAAAGGGTGTTTCTGTATTTGAAAGGTTTGCCTTGTTAAGGGTTAATTCTTTTGGATAAATTTCATTCTTATATAATTCAAAAGCAGGATTGTCAATGGTTAGAATATCATCCAGATACCTAGAAGTATTATTGAAACATTTCAGCTCATCAAATTTTCTTTGCTTTTGAAGATTTTGGATAACTTCTTTTTCATAAGTGTATAAAAATAAATCTGCAACAAGAGGCGCACAGTTAGTACCCATAGGAATTCTTACAACCTGCTTGTATAGATCCTCACCAAATCTAACATAAATATTGTCCAAGAGGAAGGACAAGGCATTACACAGGTCACTACATGTCCATGATTTGTATGATTTGTAGTCTGTCGAGGAAAAGAAACCCTTCGATTCAGATGTACAAATGTAAGTTTTTCGCTCTCGATCAAAACACCATTTAATGAGATTAGATAATCGATCATTAATTTTGTCATGAGGAAGTGTGGTGTACATATTAGAGAAGTCGTTTGAAGAAATCGTATTGGCTTGGAAATTTCCAGATTTCATTTTTTCAATCACATCCCCTGAATTCTTAATAGACCAAAATAAATTTACATCGTTCCTGTTTAGAACCGTTTCACAATATCTAGTTATGTGTTCTTTAATAGCAGTAAGTGCTGACGTCAGATTTCAAGACAAAATTGTAGTGGAGCAGTTACTAGAATTAGCAATAAATCGAAATTTGTAAGGAGACTTGTGCAGTTTCGGTATGCAATATAGTGTTGGGAGATCCAATTTAGAAATAGAGATATTGAATGAAGACAGTTCACTGTTATGCTTGCCTAAAATGTTAGATGCATTTCATTGCTTTTGATATATGTATTAGTAGACGAAAGTTCCGAAATCAAAGTTGATATGTAGTAACGTTTTCAAATGATAATGGTATTGTTGGCTGCTTTATCAGCAGAGAATGTACATCGAGACAATCACCGAATTTGACAGGTTTCCATGGAGCTGTTGCGACGGGTGTTGCAAGCAATCAGGAGACGCTGACTCTCCCCGGGCACCTGGTCTCACTTCGGAATTTTGCTCATTCCGAGGTTCGCAGCCGTTCCTGTGGAAAATCTAATGATTTTGCATTGCCTTCTCGACTATGAGGCTAAATTATTAATGGGTACTTCTGTAATGTTTATTCCAGCGTAGCCACCATAATTCATTTTAATAGCGCCCTCTTATTTCTTTTTTTTGAATTTAGATGTGTACATTTGCTTTACAGAGAGTGTGCGGCTCCGAATTTCATGTAGGGTCGATCATGTAGCATCATATCCAACCCATCCCGTACGTACGTATTTGGATACATTTTGGACATAATTTTTTCATACACTTTGGCTATATTTCATTGTTTAGATTGAGGATCACCGACGAGGGTTAAAGTACCCGATACGTGCATATCTAGTCAATGCTGCAAATTTATCTACACTTAAGGTACATCGCGGCGTTACGGCACGGAAAATTTTGCGAGAAGACATAGCCTGAAAATTTGTCTACATGAAATATAAGATTTGATCAATCTTTGATATAATTTTCATGTAACTATTTCACGAAGTTTTTCGAGATTTTAAGCCTCAAAGACGGCATTGACGTTCTAATTCGAAAATATGCATTTTCTGAGTTAAAATAATTTTAATCTAGAAAATTGACCAAGGAGGGTGAAAAGGGAGATCAAAAATATTGTTGCCATGTTGAGTATTGTATTTCTACGGATTATTGTGTCTCTAAGGGGAAATTTGCAATTTTTATCGCCATTTTGCAACTTATTATTCAAAAATCCGCACTCATTCAAAAGGCAAAACACGGCTTGCTTCATTATCATTTTCTTCATTTAGTTGTGGAGGTCCTTAAAGCCCTTCTTACACGTTAAAGTAGAGAATGAGCTGAATTCGAATATATAAAAACGTGGATAGGTCTTCTCGGCAGATTTTTTGCAATTTAAGATTGAAAATTTGTTTTGCGTAGCTTTGGCGTCAATTTTACTCGCAACGTAAAAGTCACAGCGTGTTCAGATCGCATATGTCAACATGACGTCAAGGAGTATGCGGAATATTTGATTCTCTGTAACGGTCTTCTTTAAAACATCCAGAAAACCTTTTTTTAAAAGATAATTAATCAACAATTACATGGGCTGTATTCGAACTAGACCTTATATCTTAATGTAAAAATAAAATTCTCCGTACATGACATTTTTTTCTTCAAATATTTGAAAACATCATACGGAACAGACGGACGGACATGCTCATTACTATTTAATCCGATATCTATTGGCAGGGTATACAAAAAAATTCCCTCTTGTTTATATGTACATATACTTTATAATATCGGAAAAGGGTTGGGGAGGGGCGGTCCATATAAGATATACATTGTGATTTTCATTTCATGCTCATTTTCTATCATTACGTTCAGCCGCCTCGATTGTCATTATACATGTATATATTATTAAAATGAAATTTCCATTTCTCCGAGTTCAGGAATTCCGCAGTACGGTATCTTTTTTCCGATAACAAAAAATAAATAAATAAATAAATAAATAAATAAATAAATAAATAAATAAATAAATAAATAAATAAATAAATAAAATGAAAATCCAAACAAACAAACAACTTGCACATATGTAGTCTCTTTGGCAAATTTTTAACACTGACCTTGACTCCTAAGTATGACCTTTTTTTTTGGATTGTTACAGGTTAAAAATAAATATTCTGATCTTTAGTTACTGGAAAATAAATATTCCGGCCGGCCCTGCGTTGAAAATAAATAATCTGACCCGAAAAAATTTGCCACCCCCCCCCCCCTCAGGATCAAATTGGTCGTACCCTTACAAAACAATTCCGGTTCGCTCTGCTTTCTGATATATATACAAATCTTTGTCTTACGTCATAATCGAACTTTCAGACACTATGTATTCCTAAATTCTTAAAGTAAATCACCGCTTTGCATATAATTTAAAAAGTATTGAGAAGATTAATTTTATTTTATAAGGCAGCCCCTCCTCCTTTTCTGTCGGACACCCCCCTACCCCGCTTTCCCAGATTGAGCACACTGAGAAACAAGCAAGAAGGAGAGCGAGAAAAAGACTGATCAAAAGTAAAGCCTTCACCAGATCCTATAGAAATTTGGAATTATATTCATTGTACCTTGTGTCAGAACAAAAGAGTAAACGAATTAAAAGCAGATGGGAAAGTTTAAATTTGATTTTTGAAAACTAATCACGACAGCTTTTGAATTTCAATAATTTTTTATCACGATAGAAATATTAAGGATATTAATTATACTCTTGTATAATCCTGAGATGAAACCAAATTATAAACAATACCGTTTAACCTGATATATTTCATGCAATGTCTTACATGTATATGCAATATTATGTTATCATTATCTATATAAGATATGTGCATTTTTATGTCAGCATACAAGTTGTGGTGAATAAAAACAATAAAAAAGTAAAGCCTTCTCTGTCCGTCTATATGTTACAATAAAGAAATTGGATAAGGATGGAGGAGGATGGATGAAAGAACATTAATTTCCAACGTAATATTTGAAGAAAAAATTGCATTCATATATCATTCCCTAGAAATAGTCAAAATATAACCAAACATCCCTCAAAGTTTCCGGTTCTCAGTGCAAGCGTGTCTAAATACATTGACTGAATTAAGACACAATGTAAAGTTTATGTTTAAAAATTTCGGCTCGCTACGCTTACTAGAAAATATAAGTATTTAAAAAAAAGCCATTATTTGCGCCCTAACGATTCATGTCGCGCAACGTAACGTGACGTTACGATCAAGTAAGGTTAATGACGTCATAGCGTAGATGTGCACATAAAACAATTCGAGGGTGAAACCTGCGTACACATTTGATTGTGATGAAAGCTTCCCCGCGAGCTACGTTAAGGGGGTCCAGAATAGTATCCGAAAGAACCCCATTGGAAAGCTCTAGATCAATTATGACGTCATAATAGAAACGGCGACATTGGCGCGTTTTTCGCAAGAACGTAACGTAAAAATAAGGGGGAGGGGGTAACAAAATTACTGTTACTTAAAAACTGACGCTCAAATTTCGATAGGAACTTATCGGTGTTTCACTTGACATATGAGAAAAGATAATATCAAGTTTTTACGAAAAATAAATAATAGGATTTCAGATAAACGGACTTAATTATTAAAAATTAGCAACTCAAAGATGTTCTGAAAACAGACATAAATTTATCTCCTTTCGACAATTTCTTTTAAAAGTCTTGGTGATTATTTATAATCTATACATATCCGATTGTCCAAATCATGTCTAAATGAAAAATACAGAACTTGTTAATATTCTGCCTCTACAGAAGATTTGTAACTGTTTTTCATTACCTAAAGTGTGTTAATTTAAATGTCACATTTACGGCCCATTTTGGAGCTTTCAATGGGTATATATGTACTTTCATATCTTCAAAACTAACGGTAAAAAATTGATGAAACTTTGCATGTAGAAAAAGTATGTTTCAAGTATTAACATATTAACATTGCTGCATAAAAATTCCCTGCAGGGAAAAATCAGGGAATTTGAAAATTTTATTGGTCAGGAAATTTGATTTGGGGGGGGGGGGGTTAAAAATGTAATTGCAGTGGTTAGTCAAGTCTTAAGGACTCAAGTATATGAAAGCTTTTCATTTTAAAAAAAATCATTGTAAAAGTCTTTTTATTAACATGTTTATGGACCTTTTTGGTAATAGGCTTTGTAAAAGCTTAAATGGGTTATCCTTGAATATAAATGAATGTTATTTGGTGAAATAATTTTAATTTCATTATCAAGCATAAATTTATCGTCTCAGACTTTCAATAAGAACAGAGAGATCTAAACCAAAGGTTACATTTCAATCGACTACCATCTTATATTTACTTGTTTTCCCATGTATTAATTATAATATCTTTATCTATCAATTTGCTCATATGAATATATCTTTATAGAATAATTGTCTTTTGGAATGTGATTATACTGTGATAACCTACAATGGATCCAGGAATTATGAGAAACATAATTCCTGGATCCATTGTAGGTTATCACAGTATACTCACATTCTAAAAGGCAGTTATTATATCTATTTACATTCCAGTTTTTCACGCTTAAATGACGTTGAAATGCGAATAAAACTCTGTTGCTAAGGCTCTGTTACTACGTACCGTCAAAGTTCAAATCAATCTAAGTTACTATGACGTCATAGTTCAAACCACGCCACCGCGGTTATACTCCTATAATTACAGTGTAGATTCTATACAAATGAATGGGCATATGTTAATATTTTGTTTTAATTGTGATGTTCATGTACTGTTTACTTGGTTTAGGCTGTGACCTGGTTTTATCTGAATAGTTCATATTATACAATTATTGACTGGGAATTCGGGCAGTATATGATTTGTTGGACCTGAAGATACAATATTGCCCGATACCGAAGGAATTACTGCCGATTTTGCTTATTTCTGATTGGTGGAGACGCTGTTTGATAGAGTGTACCTCCGAGTGAGTTGACCGCTAACGCCCTGAAGCGGTCTATTCGGGGTATGCGCGTGCGGTACAAGCGCGTGCGTTGATTTTTGTTTTGTTAGATCTTTGACTTCGCGTATCATTGCAATGTAAATGTTAATCAAATCCTGATAACTTAATAAAGCAGTTATTGACTTTTGATTTCGGTCTACTCGTAATACAGACCTGGTCAGGCATTGGTTAACCTCGGCCTTCGGCCCCGGTCAACCAATACCTGACCAGGTCTGTATAGTCACGAGTAGACCGAAATCAAAAGTTAATAATTGTATAATATTGCCCGAATTCCCAGTCAATAATTGTTTTGTTATACCTTACATCAATACTGCAGCAACGAACCAATTAACCCGGCATGTTTACGTTCATTTTCGTCTGTAAGAGAAAGAGCTAATAGCGTCATCAATGACGTGACGTCACAAACGATTTACCGTTTATCGATCAATCTTTTTTTAACTATTGCCCTAGGGCCAATAGTAGCGTAAATATATTGACTGCTTGGTCAAATATTCGAGTTTGTTATACCCTTGTCAGTATCTCTATATAAAAATCCCATAGGATAAATGCCTATAAATTTGAATATTTGACCAAGCGGTCA
The DNA here is from genome assembly GCA_028142955.1 of Pinctada fucata. Taxonomy (NCBI): domain Eukaryota; kingdom Metazoa; phylum Mollusca; class Bivalvia; order Pterioida; family Pteriidae; genus Pinctada; species Pinctada fucata. The sequence goes on from AP027115.1 coordinate 15,964,437, forward strand.
ATATTTACATCAATATTGGCCCTAGGGCAATATTTAAAAAAATATTGACCGATAAACGGTACATCGTTTGTGACGTCACGTCATTGATGACGCTATAAGCTCTACCTTTTTTTACGCGCTCTTTCTCTTATAGAAGACAATGAACGTAAACATGCCGGGCTTATCGGTTTGTTGCTGCAGAATTGATGTAAGGTATAACAAAACAATTATTGCCTTCGGCCTCGGGCAATATTTTATCTTCAGGTCCAACAAATCATATATTGCCCTCATTCCCAGTCAATAATTGTATATTATAGACATTTTTCCAATGGAGATTTTATATTGAGATACTGGTAAGGGTATAACAACATATTTTATGTAGTCATTGTACTGGGGTATTTTTTAAACAGCAATTCACGGTGAGAGACCATAAAGATCAGTACTTTATGAAAGTATATGTATATGAAAAAAATTACTTGATATGAACATGGGCTGAAATGTAACAAATAGTGGTGTCCAGCTTTAAAGAAACCAAAGAACAGGATAAATATTTTGATTTTTAGTAATATCAATTGTAAAATCATATTTTACTACTGGATATTGAATACTTTACGGGAACCAGGTGTGATGAATAAATTTCACATAATCCATATCGATTTTTCATTCCTGAATTTCTAGTGGCAAGAGTTAAAGAAATGTCAAATTAGTCAGTCCGCGAACTTTTCGGACAATACGGTGAAAAATGAATCGTGACATGTACTTGAATGATTAACGTCTTCTAATTCATTAGCATCATTTTAGAGCAGATAAATTTACAGCATGGACCAGAATATATCGTAAATAGTAGATTAACTATCTACTTCTCTGGATCCACCATGCAAATGCACATTTAGACGCTACAATTTTCATCGTTTCATCACTTTGAAAGCAAAAGTAACATGTCTTTGTATTGCTGATATGCTCCCGTGTGTTACTTACACTCATAACTGAGCTGAGATGGCATCAAATATCGCCTACATTCGATATTTTCATACGACGGCGCCACTCAAACACCTGCATCTTTGTACTTTCTATGCCTCCCGGTAGGGGCGATGTGAAATACGTAACATCCTTTTCCGTTCGGAACTAAAATTTTCCTTGCTAAAAGATAAAATCCAGAATATCACGAAAGAAGTTAGCGATCCCTCTGGATATACGTCTATGATAATTTAGACTATTCGACTCGAATCGTCTCTGACCACTACGACTCGCGATTCGAGTCGGAGCTAGGAATCGCGATAATCGGTGCACCGCAGTGAATCGTTGCAGCTCTTATATTTTCATATCTATCAAAGCTTTAACAGCAGCACTGCATTATTATTTGTAAATTATTCGAAAATGTCGTGAATGAATTTAGTGAATGAACTTCCTCAGTGACCAACTAACATCGTCATTGAGGAAGTTCTACGGTCGATATGGGGAACTCGTCATACACTATGATGTCCCACTCTCCAGAATGGTGGATGATATTCTGTCATAGACCATTTGAACCATCCAACCAAAGATTGTACTCTATGTCTTCCGAAATGGAGTAACCGGATGTGACATTTCTACCGAATTGAAGCGGCGGGTGTTGCATGCAAGCAGGAGATGCTTACTCTTCCTGGGCACCTGGTCTCACTCCCATATCGGGAGTTCGCTTCTTTTCATATGGTGGAGGTTTTTGTTTGTTTGCTTTGGTTCCTGTTTTATCCTGATTTTGTATGCCTTCGGTTTCTGATTTTCTGAATTATCGATTTTGTGCTGCATACAGAGATATGGTCATTATCCATATTTGTCATTAGATATGATCTCTTTCTTTAAATATGCTTGCATTGAATGTTATTTTTTCATACTGTTGTGTAGAAATATTTCCACCAAACCTATATATACTTAAAAGACCAATAATATACAGTTTAGGTATACCATTGAGGGAGTTAGCACGACTCTGGTTTCCCGATACTAGACCTATTTCCCCGAGGCGAAGCAGAGGGAAATAGGTGTAGTCGAGGGAAACAAGAATCGTGCTAACTCCCTCAAGGTTTTTTGATACCATCACTAGCGTCACGCGCTGAAGCTCTGCCCAGTTTTTCTGAAGCTCCGCCCCATTTCGAAGCTATTTCCCTTGGAAAATAGTCTTCCTAACTAACGCACCCTTTGCAAGGAAATCGTCTTATATAGCAAATTACAGCTAGTTTTTAAGCGTATCGCTTTATATAGGAAAAAATAAGTTGAGGTATAATAATGTGATATAAAACCTTTACTCCAAAGACAAACACTATAGCATACTATAACATGTATTACAGGGTTTGTTCATGTCATACTTCCTACTCATAGTAGGTATGTAACTTTCGGCCTCACTCCTCATATTTTTACACACCTACATCTACACGGTAGCATATCACGGGATTTACTAATAATATCTTGAACGGGGATCCCCTTCGATAAGAAAGGGTAAATAATGCAAACTCTCCTTTAAATGTATTATTTTTGTCATATAATATTTCTATTTTTTACGTGTTATGATATGATGCACGTAAATAATCAAAATTTTCTGTTTGAAAGTTTCTGAACATATAATACCTCTATTCCTGACGATAAACATGTTCCTATTCCTACATATAATTTCTACTTTGAAGATTTAATTGATCCATTTCATTATTGAACCATTCCTGAAAATTATTTTACCACATATGTTTTTATAGTATACCTTGATCTAGAAAGATAATCAAACAATTTAATACTTCCAAATCAGCCAGGTAAAGAGAGAACTTGGAAAACATGTACTGTTTGGGCACTTAATCAATTTTACATCAAAAATCATATTGCCATTTCGGAAACTTCTCATTCCATCCAAAGAATCATCGTAATTAAAGGAGTTTAAAATTCTAGCACCATCTCTCCCTCCAATGCTTTTTTGGTCTGTGCTACTGAATCGACCCTTTATGTAATTATGCGCTGCGCACTCTTTGTTAAAGAGTTACACAATTTTTTTTTCAAAAAACAAAAACAAACTAGAGAGTGCTACTAAGAAGATTCGGCTGTGCCTTAAAATCATTTTGGCAATAAGTACCAATGACGATGATTTACTATCCAAAACACATGTCTAATGCATTAAAATTGGTTTGAAATTTTCTTCAAGCAGGTAACGAGTTCAGACACTTCTATTTTCTCAAAGAGTACGTATCTATATTTCTTAAATTAGATTAGAGGGACCATATTATATATGTGTACATATCTGAATCATTTTGGATTAACGATTATGTACAACTTATGCCAAATCATATACTATAAGACTCTTTCATGGTCTTCTATGAAAGATACATTGGTTCCACCCGAGGGGTCTCAAAATCATGTAAAACCCGAGGCTTGCCGAGGGTTTTGCAAAATTTTGAGACCCCGAGGGTGGAAACGATGTATCTTTCATAGAAGAACATGAAAGAGTATTTTTCTCTCATATCTTAGGGTCAAAACAAAACTGAAAGAAAAGGGACGAAATTTGAAAAAATGTCAAGTTGATCTAATCGCAATAAAATTGCGATATTCGAATTCAGCGCCCCCGAAAATGGTTTATTCTATAAGAATAAACTACGAATATTAGGCTTTTCAAAATATAACGCAAGAGTACATTGAAAAACGCTCTTAAGGATGCTTTCTTCTGAGATCTCGATTTCAAAAGCATCAAACTTTTTTTCTAACCATTATATTTCAATAGTACTTGACCCGATAAGTAATAAAACAAACAGAAAAGGATACCAAGATATGGACTTTATGTCAGATATTTGCCATCAATGATACCCATCTTCAACCATCCAAGAATATTGTGGTGAAATTGAAAATTGGCGAAATATTACTCATAAAATCTAAAATATATATATTCTTACGGAATTGTTGAATTGGATTACTCAAATATATTAGAATACATTACTTTACTACTGTTGAATACAATTTTATGACATAAGATGTAACGGAATGAAATTTTTAGCAAATTCTTACCTCATATGGCAATTTTTAAAGTAACGTAAGAAACAGATTTTTGGCACTAAAATGCTGATAAAAAATGTAAATCATTTAATTTCCATTGTCATTTTCAAGAAACGAAGATTCTGATTGGCTGAGAAATTTTGTTGATACATCGATCAACACAATTTTTCACGGAAGTCTATTTATAGCACTATTTTTAGAACTGGGGGTTCCCTCAAACACGAATGAACTCGTTGCTGAAAATACTATTTGTAGATGTTTGCTTATCATTTCAAGGGTACCATTTCTTTTCTACTTACTCAAAAATAAACAGTGCATGTAGAATTTGCTCAATCTAGTCCTTATTCCAAAGATATAGAGAGACGACCGTTCGCTGTTTGAATCATGGCGGCTGCCATAACTTGTTTTGGCCGACGTGTCACTGCGAAACCTTCCGACTTACGAAATATAGTGCGGTGATTGATTGATTTTAGATCCAAGAAAACAGTCTGTTTTCCATAATTAAATGATAAGGAATGAATCTTATATTTTTTCTGTTGATGCAGGTATCACCCGAAAAATTGGACAGAAAACTTTTGCATCAACGCGCTACGCGCATTGATGCAGTTTTCTGTCCAATTTTTCGGGTGATACCTGCATCAACAGAAAAAATATAAGATTCATTTCTTAATTCCATCAAACTTTTTTAAAAACTTCACATAGTGTATCTAGGGACATTATAGCATGTTTTTATGAAAGAAAAAGTAGGGGGTGTTATGCATTGGGAAAAAGTTTTGGTCCATTTTGCTACCCTACCCCCCTTCTTTCAAAATGATACAGGAAATAGAAAAAAACACCATATTGCTAACAGTACGTACAGGTTTTATTGATTATGTTTGGTTTTATATAGCTGTTCCATGTACTTTCATGTGAATATTTATATAAATTCTAATAATCTGACACTAAACATATTTTTTTGCATAGCTAGGGGAAAGGAGGGGGGTTCAGCCCCCCCCCCCCCCCCCCCCCCCCCCCCCCCCGTCTTGAACTCAACGAAACAATTTTTTTGCATATTAATTGAAAAAAAAATCCACAAACATGGCAGATATTTCACACGTAAATTAATTGTTAACAGACCTTTCATTATGGACCTTGACTTTTGATGTAATGACCTTGACCTTTGAGATTGACCTATTTTTAACAAACCCGGCAATATCTCGCTACTGTATAATTCTTCACTTTTTCTACAAAAACCTATACACAGCGCGCGGCGCTGTCTTCTGACTATTTTTCTTTTTCTTTTTTCTTTGTCTGTTTTGTTCTTTCCCGTGTTTAATGTACAATGTAAATATCCAGTTAAAGTATACCATTGAGGGAGTTAGCACGATTCTGGTTCCCCGAGACCAGACCTATTTCCCGAGGCGGAGACCAGACCTATTTCCCGAGGCGAAGCCGAGGGAAAAAGGTCTGGTCGAGGGGAACCAGAATCGTGCTAACTCCCTCAATGGTATAGTTTAACTGTTTTATTATACCGAAACAAACATTATACTGAAACAAACATACAGAAACAAACATTATACTGAAACATACATATTTCTTAGGTTCACAGGGTTCAAATGGAAATTCTAATGATTTTGCCTTGCCTTCTCTACTGAATGACTGAGTAAGGGAAAATATTGATTTTTGATGATGAAATAAACAGAAACATCATTTATCATACTCAAACATGTTTAAGTTTTGATTGTTTTATTTTATTGCGGATTAATTTATGTGCTAAGCGGATAGGAGGCGGATTACTCTGCTCGCGTATTGATAGCGTCATCCGACCAACCTTCAACCTTCAACGGCGCTGATTGGCTGATACTGACACACCACCAAAGAAGCTCCGCCCAATTTTGAAACTAACTCCGTAGGGAAATAGTCTTCTCAACTAACGCACCCCTTTGCAGGGAAATAGTCTTATCAGGCGATTTTCAGTGATTTAGTTAAATTTAATGAGTCTCTTTTTATATAGGAAAAAATCAGTAGAGGTATAATAACAGCAAATACAGAACAAGGATACGTATGTAGACGAGGGAACTCTCCGACCGCAGAATATATTCGATAACCTAAGACAATAAAAAAAAGTATGATTGTTTCTGAATTTTTAAATCCACATTCAACGTTATCGATAAATATGTTTAAAGAACATGTAGATGTAATATACCCTCTCTCTCTCTCTCACACACACACACACCATGACACACGTTTACTTTGTCGGAAGACGCTGTACGCCGTGCAAGTTTATTTTTATCTTTCAACGCATTTTTTTTTCTTTAATTTACGGACCCCCTCCCCCCCCCCCCCCCCCCCAACCGGATTGTCAATATTTTTGTTTCGGTCCATGGGGTTACATGATTCGGATTTTCTTTTCTTTTTTTTTTTTTTTGGATGAAAAATGCGTGCCTTATTTTTTCTTTTATAAAGTCTTCCTCTCTTATGACGCATGTCAGCCGTGAAATGCCCGTACGTCTTCAATGCGACAGTCGCACGAAAAAAAAGTCTGTTATCTAACACTACGAACTCTTTTAAAATATTTCGTGCCGCAGTCTTACGGCGGTCTCGAACAGTTATGGTGCAGCCGTACGGCGTGCAGGATCGCAGAGACCGTATGGCTGCGGCAAGTCTGATGTGAAAGGGCCTTATTTAAGTTTTCCTTTAAAAGATTAATTATTTGTCGGAAAAAAATGTATGAAATAAGATGATAGCTGATGATTTTGTTATCGATATGTACCCTTACTAATGTAAAGTCCCTGTATTGCATCTATTTTCAAATAAATGACAGAATTTATGAAATTGGATCATGTAAACAGGAAAATTTAGAATTGTCTGATAGAGTTCAAAGTTTCAAATTTTTTGCAGACATAATGCTGCTAAAAGAAATAAAGGAAATAGATTAGAAAAAAGAATAAAGATAAAGCGGAAGAAATAAAAAAAGTACATGGCGATTTATTATTATTATATTTTTTTTAATAAATAGAAATCCAGAGACGAATCACCATTAATGCATGTTTCTTTGACACAATGACAGTACAGAGTTCAATTACTGGTAAAGTTCTATTTTCCATTTTTCGGTGTATTTTACTTGCTTTTGTTGTGTCTCTGATTTGTTTCATACTGAAAATACAAATCTTTTTCTTAAAAGAATTGCTTTTATTGAATTAATCTTCTCAATTGATGTAATTTAAAGGCAAATATAAGTAATCAAACATTACATCCCTTTCCTGCAGCGTTATTTATCTGTTTTATTCATGGCGGGAAGACGAACGTCATTTTTGCTGCATGACGTCATAGATTCTCGAAGTGACGTAATGTTATTTGAACAAGGTTGTTTTAAAGCAAAAAGATAACATAAAATGTTTATACTTATGAAAATAACAAATATATCCTCAAACAACTCCATTTAACCATGCTATTAAATTTGATGCAGTGAACAGAAAAAACAAATGTCGTACATCTTTCTTTTACGACATTAGGAGTTATCTCCCGTCGTCTAGAACGTTTTCTGTTCAGCTCGCCAGGAGAAAGAATCCTTAAAATCGAAGTTTTATAGCGATGTCGCCGCTAGCTTGTTTGTTTTGCGGGCTGAAATCATGACGTCACAATAGCGTAAACAATCTAAACAATAGCGTCACGTGATATGTGATACAGCTGTCACATGATATGTGATACAGAAGTAGCTCAAGTAGCTGTATTTCATGGGCCTACTCTGTAACACATACGCGGGTATGAGAGAAAACAATATATATGTAAATATTTTTCTCTCATACCCGCGTATGTGTTACAGAGTAGGCCCATGAAATACAGCTACGTGAGCTACTTCTGTATCACATATCATGTGACAGCTGTATCACATATCACATGACGCTATTGTTTAGATTGTTTACGCTATTGTGACGTCATGATTTCAGCCCGCAAAACAAACAAGCTAGCGGCGACATCGCTATAAAACTTCGATTTTAAGAGCGTTTTTCAATGTACTCTTGCGTTATATTTTGAAAAGCCTAATATTCGTAGTTTATTCTTATAGAATAACCCATTTTCGGGGGCGCTGAATTCGAATATCGCAATTTTATTGCTATTAGATCAACTTGACATTTTTTTTTCAAATTTCGTCCCTTTTCTTTCAGTTTTGTTTTGACCCTAAGATATGAGAGAAAAATACTCTTTCATGTTCTTCTATGAAAGATAAATCGTTTCCACCCTCGGGGTCTCAAAATTTTGCAAAACCCTCGGCAAGCCTCGGGTTTTACATGATTTTGAGACCCCTCGGGTGGAACCGATGTATCTTTCATAGAAGATCATGAAAGAGTCTTATAATAATCTACAAAAGTTTGATGAAAAAAAGCATGGTCTCCCCTCAAACAATTTCACACAGGACAGAGATTTTCATATTTCTCACATATATCTGGTTAGGCTCTACATATAATTCATTCTGTATATACGCAGGCGAGACACTGGACATATTGAAAAAAAAGTAATCTTTCAAATATCTGATCTTTACCATTATGCAATATATATGTATTTTCAATTGCCTCAAATTTACCTGAAAATTGAGTAACAGTGATGTCATTATGACTTTTTTTTTTTTTTTCGTTACATGCAAAATACATGACTTCGAATTATTTCTGATATGTCATTTAATACATAAAATAATTCATGAAAAATCAATGCTAAGTGAAAAATGAAATTTTCTTCTATGAGGTAAAGAAAAAACATAGCTTCTATGGGATTTTCACATTAGTAAATATCAATTTCTCGAAAAAGCTTTCGACGTTTATTATTTTACACTCAAAAAGATCATTTACAACCTAAAATGCTCTTGAATTTGTCTCGGAATTTCGGAAAATTCAGACCATAGATTATGAAATTGATTGAATGATTAACAATCAGAAGCATTTGAAACACATTCACAGCAACTCTTTTCCAGGGTGCAAAAGAACTTCCCGAAAGGGCTTGAAACACAGCAAACAGGTCCATCGGACCACATAACAAAATGAAGGAGCACGTGATCCAAAAGAGTGTTCGATTGATCTTTGAATCACGTGCCTTCCTTGCTTCATTTTGGGCCATTTTCTTTGAGGATTTAGCAAGACTCTTGACTATAACAATGTTACTTATGCAGACTAGTATCAACGGCATGACATCAAATCCAATTCTAATAAAGATTCGTCTAGGCAAGGAACGTCCAGCGAGATATGTAATTACAAATGCCTCATATGCAACGGGACCTAACTTTCCACTGAGGTCTTTGGATCCGAAAACAGACTGATAATCTAAGTACTCTATGGTCATGTGGTAAGCAACGTAAAGAAAGAAAACAGAATGTGTAACAATCACTATACCAACTGCTTTCTTTTTGCTCACGATATCTTTTGTTGGGAATAGAATGACAAAACTGCGGCAGACGGCAAGAAGTACAACGTTAATTTTCCCCAGCTTTGATACTATATCAAGCAGATTGTGTGCCATATAACCTGTTACTTTAGCCGATATCTCCTGAATGAAGAGAGGAAATTGGGCATGTCCACAATACAGAAAGCTTTTTACCATTGTAAGAAAACAAACTGAAAGATCGGCACCTCCAATTGCCAAAAGAAATATTTCGGTTTGTGTTTTCTTATCTTCCTTGCTAATGACCAACAAAGATAATAGGTTACCGATGAATCCTATCAGAGCCAGGACGGGAGCTACTGCACAGTAAATGATTGTTGTAGACAAAATCAAAGATTCTGAATCCAACTGACTCTGGCTTGTACTGATTGTTTGTGACAAGTTTCTACAGATAGTGATGTTGTTTTGTTCATAGCTGATGTTGTCTGCCATGGATATCATACAATCAGGTGAACTCAAATTCCTTAATCCGTGCGTGACGTTCCAAACTGTTACTTCGGTAGTCATATCCATTATTGTCTTTTTAACCTACAAAATTTAAAAAAAAATGCAATACGACATAAATATCTAATTTTGAATCAATTGAAAATATATTAAGCAAATAAAACAACAATAGGCCAAAGGGGGCAACATCGCTCACCTAAGGTGCATACAAAAGGGCTGATAGTGGCCAATGTGGTAGCGGCTTTGAGTATCTGCTACCACTAAGGTTTCAAAACATTCTGTGCAGCAATTATGGAGGAGATGTTGAAAATGTGTCGGCCTTTCTTTAGTGGCAGACTGGCTCGAATGACACATACTTGGAGAAGTGAGAGGGTTGTGCGCACGTAATCCAGGATAACCACACCGTCTGCTATTTACTTGGCAGATGGCCGTCCTAAGTCGGCACCGGTTACCCATTGGTCTCGTTGGTTTATGTGTAGTCTTTTATGTTTCTATGTTGTGAGTTGGTGTTCCTTGTCCCTTTTGCGTCTCTTTCTGTGGGTATCTGTTCTGTGTTTTTTGCATGGGTGTTTTGGGATTTTGCTGTGGGTGCTGCAACCTAGTGTTGTTGGAGATCCCCTCCTTTCTTTTGGAAGAGGACCTTAAGTAATTGCTCTCTGTCGAGTTTCGTGAAATTCGGTGCAGCAGTTGCATAGGAGATTTCGAAAATGAGGCAACAAATCATAGCCATTGGTGGCTATATTGGTTGACCGATAGGCACGAAAAACACAATCTTGACAGAAGACTTTAACTACTGTAAATTGGTTTTTATTCGTCATATACCAATTTTCGTCATTTTCGTAAGTGCTTTCCTTGACGAAATTACGTACAGACGAATATAAATACTCTTGACAAAAAATAAATTGTGGGAAGGAAAAATTGAATCAGTCTCTTGATAAACTTTAATATAAACCGGGAGCACCGAAGAGGGGGGTTGAAGAAGCGGAAGGTTCCAACTTTCAAGACATAATACGACACCCAAAGTTGCATATAATGTACTTCTAACTACTAAATAATATGTTTTCACAGCAAGGTAGGTGTCTGTAATTGTTTGTTTACCGATAATTGTTAAACAATGAAATCAAACACATATAGCGGATTTGAAAATTTGACGGCGGATCTAAATGTTAAGTTGGCATTTGAACATACGAATTTACATTTTAGGGATTTTTGGATGACGAATTTACGTACTGACGAAATGGTCATTTTAAACGAATTGACGAAAATTGGTACTGACGAAAATAAAGCAATTTACAGTACTTGCTTTCTGTAAGGTGTCGTGAAATTCTTTGTTTACGGAGTAGATGTTGAGAATGTACGTAACATCCAATCAGAGTCCTTGGTGACCATATTACAGAAAAATGGTAGATGGCCTTGAATATTTGCTTCCTGTAAAAGAAAGGCGGGGATCTTCAGCCAAATTTGGTTTCAGTACCCAGAGCAAAACACTAAAAACACCTGATGCAAAAACACAGAGTAGACAAGTGGAATATCTTAGCTATAGCCAGTCACGTGATTATGAAGCATCTTATCTGTATGCATGCCCACGTGCTGGTCAGTCTGCCAGCTAGCGTGCACCTCTGTGCAACTCATAGTACCATGTATATATGTAAATAAATATGCAACTTAGAATTCAGCCTAGTGATCTTTTCAAGCAAATCATGACTTTATATTGTCTGTGATAATATTACATTTGGCGACACTACTTCATTTATTTTTAGATTACTTTATTACATTTATATTTTAATCATCAGTCATGATATTTTTTTAATCTATAAAGAAAAGGAGGAATGTAATATCTTAGCTATAGCCAGTCACGTGATTATGAAGCATCTTATCTGTATGCATGCCCATGTGCTGGTCAGTCTGCCAGCTAGTGTGTACCTCTGTGTAACTCATAGTACCATGTATATAATTATGTACATAAATATGGAACCTAGAGTTCAGCCTAGTGATCTTTTCAAGCAAATCATGACTTTATATTGTCCGTGACAATATTACAACAAGCACAACAAAAAGGTAAAGGGTAAAGGTATAGAGTTTATAGTCTCGTTTGCCTAAGCCTCACGCTACTTCTACAATCACCTCCCTGGCGAGACCTGTACAATCCAGTGCATTCTTAACTCCCTTGGGAGTATACAAGCAGAGCTGCCGTTTAGGCGCTAATGCTTTTCATTCACATTACAAGTTCATCTCATGAATGTGCCAGGTACCCGATTTAATCCTTGATGGAGAGAGTGCTACGTAGTGTAAAGTAACTTGCCCAAGGTTACAATGGTTTGAAATGATCGGCGACGGTGATATTCGAACCCACGACCTATGGATGGCAGTCCGCCGCGATAACCACTACGCTACCAGCAACATGAGACGTAATAATTACATAGGACATAGAAACACCAAACATAAAAGATGACATAGAAACCAACGAGACTAATGGGCAATCGGTGCCAATTTAGGACGGCCCGTCTTCCACGCAATAAGGAAATGGTGTACATGCATTTATCCGGATTATGATATTATTCAAATTTCGTCTCTTATCTTTCAGTTTTGACTTTGACCATTGGATATGAGAGAAAAATACTCTTTCATAGTCTTCTATGAAAGAAACATCGTTTCCACCCTCGGGGTGTCAAAATTTTTTAAAACTCGGTATTCCTCGGGTTTTACATGGTTTTGAGACCCCTCGGGTAGAACCGGTGTATCTTTCATAGAAAACCAAAAAAGAGTTTTATAATACTGGTACACTATAATCATTTGTGATCTACTTGCACGGATAATATTATACCTATTCGCAATATGAGTGGTCGACAGTTACAAAATCCCCAAATATTCATCTAGGTTATACGGAATCTGTACCTAGGTAGGCTGAAGAGCCAGAAAACCCGAAGTCATTATTTCCGTATCAATGCATTTTCTTCCGAAAGATTTGTCTTTTTTCAACGATATGTCCTACAGAGTAGAAACAACGAATCTTTCTAACATCTGAATCAAAGGGTGTCTTTTCCACTACAGAATACAAATCATGGATATGTAGTGGCCTGTGTATTGCCTTGTCCTTCCTATCGGACAACATTGATGTAAGATTTGGTGAGAATCTCTACAAGCAGGTTGTAGGAATCCTTATTGGTACTAGTTGTGCGACTCTTGAAAAAAAAATTATCCAAAATTAATCTTCAAAAGTAAAGAATACACGATGATGTTGCATTGGTACTTCTAGGTAACTGGATGATATCCTTACTATCGACAAACCTGTTTTTGAAAAATATAAAAATATTATCTATCCATAAGGCAAACGTTACAGAGAAACACCATTTTTGGAACTAAATATTAAAATTGTTAATGGAAAGATTCACACAAGTGTGTATAACAAAAGAGATGATTTTGGATTCAACATTGTAAATTTTCCCTGGCTTGACGGTGACGTTCCTAGAATACCGCCATACGGTATCTATATTTCACAGCTCATCCGTCATACTAGAGCATGTACCGATGTTTTCGATTTTCATAGTAGAAATTTACAAATTACGAAGAAAAATTTAGGTCGACGTTGTCGCTTTCACAAACAAGACTTTCTGGGAATTTTACAAAAAAATATTGTCAACTTCAGTCTTTTGAAATTCGGACACATACTAGCAAGTATATTACTTTGGGTATTTCACGACCTGTATTTTATGGTGCCATAATTAACAAAATCAGAAGGATCAAAGGAAGACAGAATTACTATCGTAATTTATTGTGTTAGAATCATCAAACGCTTTTTGTACCGTTGATGTAATCCTTCTTTCACCAGACGGACATTTGGCTTGGTACTTGACCAAACAACAGCCTTGTAAGAGCGCATTCTTAAGAATTGCACTCTCACTGACTGTGACGACAGAACTCCATTACGGCCCTGCCCAAACCTCTTTAGAGAAGACAGGGCCCCGATCACCTGTCCTCTCTGAATTTCAGTCGAATTCCTCGGGTGATAACATAAATGAGCTCGCTACAGCCGGCAGAGGACGGACCGTATTTCGTAGGCATTGTGTTTTTATATCTATTTACATATCCATCTGTGTGTTTTTGGGCTCTGCGTTCTGCATGGTCATCTTACAGTGAGGATGTTATTTTACCGTGTGGAGCTCGTAAAAAAGTTCCCCGCGAGTGGTTTGACAGTAAGTGTTTTGATTATGCTTCCCTGAAATTGTCGCCATAGCACTTTCAATATAGACATAACGTCAGACAGTGCATGAATTTTGCATATTTTCATTTCCATGCTTCATAAACATCGACGGCGGGTGCGGCTAGCCAACAGGGGATGCTTACTCCTCCCGGGCACCTGGTCCCACCTCTAGCTTGCTAGGGGTCCGGCGATGTTTAATTTTGTGCTCTATTGTGGGCGCTGTTGAGATTTTTGTCAGGATCTTCTTTAACTCATTTACACCACAACCGTACGTTCTTCGAGATCTTTTGGTAGTAGGAAAAGTGGGAGGGTTGTGCGCACATAATCCGGATAACCACACTGTATGTAACTGTCGTAGTAGATGGCCGCTGTAAGAGGGCATCGATTGCCCATTGGTATCGTTAGTTTATGTGTAGTCATTTGTGTTTGATGTGTCTATGTGATTTGGCATTCCTTGTATCATTTTTTACTCTTTCTTAACGTGTCTGCTTTGTGTTTTTGCAAGGGGTGTTTTGGGGCTTTGCTGTTGTTACTGCAACTGGGTGTTGTTGGAGATCCCCTCATTTATTTTCTGTTAAATGTTAATTTTCTATATAATCTATATATAATCTATATATCATTTAGTCCTCTCAGAAATTAAGAAGATACGCTATTCAATTTGAAGTCGCTTAACATTTATACCACTTGGTAAGTGTCACTGCTGGTGGACCAGGAGTCACCGAGTGCACATGTAACCAAGTTCGATCAATTTCGGTTGATCGTTTCTTCAACGCATTCCAAAATTTCTTGAAATTTCTAGAACGTGGGTAATGAAGCATTATATCCCATCCATCTTGCGTCGTCTTTCTTTACGTTTTTAGACATTGTTACTTTCACACTTTTTGGCATATTACATTGTTTAGATTTGAGGATCACTGACGAGGGTTAAATACCCGAAACGTGCATATCTGGTCCATGCTGCCAATTTATCTGTTCTTAAATGATGCTATTCAATTTGCATCATGATGAACAGAAAAAACATTGTTGAAAAATATCCAGCACAAAGAGCTCTTTCAAAACCGTGAAAAAGCTATGGGGAACATATGTTACCATGGCAACCATTTTTTATTATTTTTATAAAACAGTAATTATTAATCCCAGGAAGTTCAAATTCAATATCAATAAAGATCAAGTAAGCCTCTATCAAAATACAATAAAAAAGTTTCAAATAATTAATGATTGCTATAGTTATTTGGCGATACATTAAAAAAATAAGCATTTTTGTTTGTTTGTTTGTTTGTTTGTTTGTTTTTTTTTTTTTTTTTCGAAGCCTTTTCCTTTAAAAAACGAAACAAGCTTACATAACCTTTTTACATATACGTTAAAGCAAAGTCTTAAACGTATCCAAGGACTCAAAGTGTGCCTATGTGCAATTTTACACAATCGTTCCCATAGCAACGGGCTATTTCCTGAATATTTTTTCTTAATTCTTTCATGTAATGAAAGATGTACTTGAATACATTAATTAATTTTCATCACTTTGAATTAAAATTCAATGACCTAGTAAAAAAAGGACTCTAAATATTGTCCAAAATTATTTTCGTTTGTGCGATTTGAGGCCATGTTGCCAAAGCAACGAAGAGAAACTCTGTCCCAATGCGAATGCAATATGTTTTATTTGCATAACAAAATCAAAAATGTTAGTAATTTATCATTGAATTTTGAAAAAAATGCCAAAAACACTATTTTGATAGGGTACCTGTGTTATTGCTATGGAAACATATAGATAAGACCATAAACCCAACACTATTATTACTTAACTTGAAAGAGCAATGATAGGGTACTGATAATTCATCAGTGTTTGTTTAAGATTATGCTGCATAAATGATGTATGAGACTTCAAAAACGCCCAGAAATGCGTTTTTTTCCAATATTAAAAGTCCGTTTCCATGGCAACCGGATGTGATATGAAGGAAACTTTTAACAAATTTTTACTTTTGGGTCATGCGCAACCTTATGTACAAATTTTATCAAAATAAGAGACATGGCGTGCCATGAGTCCTTCATAAAAGTGCAAATGCTTACAGAGAATAGCTATTTAAAATTAGCATAGGGGCCACCATGGCGTGTGAAATGTTGCAATATTCATAAAATAGAATATTTGTTCTCAAAAATAAAAATACTGGTTCATAAAATAGAAATATCTGTTCATTAAATTCTATATTCATAAGAACTAAATATACATTCAAAACTGAAATATATGTTCATAAATCATAAATATCAATTCATAAATGTAGATATATGTTCATAAAACAATTTTTTTTTAGCTCACCTGAGCCAAAGGCTCAAAGTGAGCTATTGTCATACCGGATTGTCCGTCGTCCGTCCGTCCGTCCGTCCGTCCGTTAACTTTTCACATTTTCATCTTCTCCTCTGAAACCGCTTGGAGGATTTTGATGAAACTTGGTATGCATGAAGTACTAAAGGTCCTCTACCAAGTTTGTTCATTTCGGCTCGATCCCTTTAGGGGTGGATCAATGGCGGTTTCAAATAGGCCCCGGAGGGTACCCCTCTTCAAAAATCTTCTTCTCCAGTTCCACTGAATGGATTGAAAAACTAATTGTATCTATGTGATCTAGAAGGATGTATGATTCAAGTTTGTTCATTTCGTTAAAATCCGATAACTAATTTTTGACGCGTTTTTGACGTCTTTTTCGACATTGTATTTTTAATGCAAAATTTGATATTTCTCTTAATATTTTCTTTCTTACTGAAAAATTCTGCTCCAGTTTAGTTTAATTTAGCCATTTTTAAGCAGAGGAATGCTTTAGTGAAAGAATTTTGCTGAAAAGTTTATATTTGAATTTTCAATGATTTTTTTAACACTGTAAAAAAGGAAGGGGGGATGGTCATTTTCATCATTTTTGGCATTTTATGGTTCTTCCCATGAATGATTGTTCTAACATATGAGTTGATTGATTTAACATATCAGAATTATTATAAGGAATGTAACAGTGATGAATTTTTTTCAATATCTTGACTTTTAGATTTTTAATGATTTCCTATTACTTTAAATAGGTATGTTTTCAGTGTGTCAATGAGCCCCAAGGTAGCGAGTTCAAATCCAAACTGGGGCATATTTTTTTTTCTTTATTTTTCATTTTCTCTCCACTTTTTAAGCTTTGAATGAAATTTTTAACTTTTCTGAATAATTTTAATGCCAATTTGGCCATTTTTTTTTACTTCGGCATTTTTTATGAAGTTTGGCATTATCTCCATATTAATTCTCCTTGGGTTCATATTGATATATTAAAAGCTATATTCTAGGTAAAATTAAATTAATAAATGTTTGTGTGATAGCATTTTTGATTTACAACATGTACAATTTGAATTTATAATAATCCTTTTATTGCAAAGATTATAAAAAGAGGGGAGGGTTTCAAAATTTCTATAACAACATCTGTTGTCAATTTTGTTTTAATTAGAAGATAGGAACCGGACAAAATATTGTCTTTTTAGCTTGAGCCAAAGGCTCAAAGGGAGCTATTGTCATACCGGATTGTCCGGCGTCCGTCGTCCGTCGTCCGTCCGTCCGTTAACTTTTCACATTTTCATCTTCTCCTCTGAAACCGCTCGGAGAATTTTTATTAAACTTGGTATGCATGAAGTACTAAAGGTCCCCTACCAAGTTTGTTCATTTCAATTGGATCCCTACCGGAATGGATCCAGGGCGAGGTCAAATTGGTCCCAGAGGGTACCCCTCTTTAAAAATCTTCTTCTCCAGAACCGCTGCATATATTGAAAAACTAATGGTATCTGAGTGATCTACAAGAATGTATGATTCAAGTTTGTTCATTTCATAAAAATCGAAGAACTCCTTTTTGACGCATTTTTAACGTCTTTTTCTCTCAACACACCCATTACCCAGTGTTCTCAGGTGAGCGATGTTTGTTCATTTCGTTAAAATCCGATAACTAATTTTTGACGCGTTTTTGACGTCTTTTTCGACATTGTATTTTTAATGCAAAATTTGATATTTCTCTTAATATTTTCTTTCTTACTGAAAAATTCTGCTCCAGTTTAGTTTAATTTAGCCATTTTTAAGCAGAGGAATGCTTTAGTGAAAGAATTTTGCTGAAAAGTTTATATTTGAATTTTCAATGATTTTTTTAACACTGTAAAAAAGGAAGGGGGGATGGTCATTTTCATCATTTTTGGCATTTTATGGTTCTTCCCATGAATGATTGTTCTAACATTTATCAGAATTATTATAAGGAATGTAGCAGTGATGATTTTTTTTCAATATCTTGACTTTTAGATTTTTAATGATTTAATTTCTATCACTTTAAATAGGTATGTTTTCAGTGTGTCAATGAGCCCCAAGGTAGCGAGTTCAAATCCCAACTGGGGCATAAATTTTTTTTCTTTATTTTTCTGTTTCCTCCAATTTTTAAGCTTTGAATGAAAATTTTAACTTTTCTGAATAATTTTAATGCCAATTTGGCCATTTTTTTGACTTCGGCATTTTTTATGATGTTTGGCATTATCTCCATATTAATTCTCCTTGGCTTCATATTGATATATTAAAAGCTATATTCTAGGTAAAATTAAATTAATAAATGTTTGTGTGATAGCATTTTTGATTTACAACATGTACAATTTGAATTTATAATAATCCTTTTATTGCAAAGATTATAAAAAGAGGGGAGGGTTTCAAAATTTCTATAACAACATCTGTTGTCAATTTTGTTTTAATTAGAAGATAGGAACCGGACAAAATATTGTCTTTTTAGCTTGAGCCAAAGGCTCAAAGGGAGCTATTGTCATACCGGATTGTCCGGCGTCCGTCGTCCGTCGTCCGTCCGTCCGTTAACTTTTCACATTTTCATCTTCTCCTCTGAAACCGCTCGGAGAATTTTTATTAAACTTGGTATGCATGAAGTACTAAAGGTCCCCTACCAAGTTTGTTCATTTCAATTGGATCCCTACCGGGGTGGATCCAGGGCGAGGTCAAATTGGTCCCAGAGGGTACCCCTCTTTAAAAATCTTCTTCTCCAGAACCGCTGCATGTATTGAAAAACTAATGGTATCTGAGTGATCTAGAAGGATGTATGATTCAAGTTTGTTCATTTCATAAAAATCGAAGAACTCCTTTTTGACGCATTTTTAACGTCTTTTTCTCTCAACACACCCATTACCCAGTGTTCTCAGGTGAGCGATGTGGCCCCTGGGCCTCTTGTTTTGAAACGTTAACTTTTGTTCATAAAACAAAAATATTTATTCAAAAAACAAAAATATTTATTCAAAAAACAAAAATATTTTTTCATTAACGAAAATATATATGATCATAAAACAAGAGATTATTTGTTCATAAAATGTGAATACTAGTATATATGTCAATAAAACAAAAATATTATAGTTCATAAAGCATAGATATGATATTTATGGTCGATATGAAAATATCAGTTAAATGTTAATATTTGTTCAATATTTCTAATCCTTGAAATATTTCACTGGATAAAAAAACAGTAGAGTTTTTTTAAGAGTGATCGTGCCTTCGTTAGTAAAGTTTTAAATTGATATTAAGATTCATTCCTTTATTTTTCCAAACGTTTCAGGCCATTGACCTTCATCAGTGGAATGTTTATAGAATTTAGTGTTCTTACTTGTGACGTCATTGGAGCGCCAAAACGTCGCAACTTTTTCTAAATTCAAACTAAATCTATTTTCCGATTAAGTCCTTCTGACAACAGGGTTTTGAGTTTCTTTATCCAGATTGACTCCTTGGTCAATTTGGAAATTTCACCGCCGAATGTCTTTTCGATTCCCACTATTTGAAAATCCCGTAATGTGTGTCCATTTTTGTTGAAATGTTTCGTTATGAGATCGCATTTTTTACTTCTTACGTTTGATATGGTGACCATCATGTGTTCGTACAATGTTCTTCCCGTCTGTCCTATATATACTGTTTTGTCGCACTTTTTACATCTCAAACTGTATATCAAATTTTGCGTTTTGCAGTTGAGATTCCCCTTAATTTTGTATTCCTCCCCGTCCGTCCCAAAGAATGATGTCGTGAGCATGACGTAATTGCATATGGCGTATTTTTTTCCCGCATGGTTCACTTCCGTTTGATGATTTATAAAACATGTTGTTGTGATTTTTATGGACTAGGATGTCTTGAATATCTTTGTCCCTTCTGAATGCAATGATTGGGGGTATCGGAAAAATTTCTCTCATTCTTTCTGACTTGTGCTGTGTTGTTAATCTCTGTTTTACTATTGAGTGGATATGAGGAAGTCCATCGCTATATGTTATAACAAATGGTACTCTATTATTTTTCTTTTTAGATTTGTATTTGAGGAGATTCCTCCTATCCAGTTTGTCTGTTTTGTTAGTTGTCCTTCCAATTCATGATTTTTGTATCCTCTTCTCGCTAGCTGTTGTTCCAGTTTATTTCTACGTTTTTTATAATCGGTTTCTGAGTTGCATATTCGCCTTAGCCGAAGTCTGAGACCGTAAGGGATAGCATCTTTCGTTTTCCGCGGGTGATTCGAAGTCTTGTGCAAGTATAGATGGCCATCTGTATCCTTCGTATACAAATCAGTTAATATTTAGAGTTTGTGAATATGAATTGTATTTCATGAAAAAATATTTCATGAATGTTAAACATTTTCAAATTGAAAACATCATTAGGGAACAGATTAGTTTGCAGCATGGACCATTCATGCACGTTTCGGGTACTTAACCCTCGTCAGTGATCAGAAATAAATGTTGAAATTGTTTTATTAAATCCACCCAAATCAAGGCTTATTTTACAGCGCTGAGACTTTTTTTCACAAAATAGCACTTTTCCTGAGCGCTTGTCACCTATGTCATCACGGACAAATATCTTTTCTTCAATAATTTGAAAAGACTTTCTTGGGAGCACATTTTACTGTGTGTTAAAAAAATCGGTGATAGTCAATCTCTGTGTTATTTTGACCTAAACTTAGATTATTTTTGAAATTTTTGTGCAAAATAGAGAAAATTTTAAATGATCCGTAAAATTGATACCTACTGTGATACTTTATCAATCTCAAGTTTTATACAAAGGTCTTGTCCTGTTTTATTGTATGTTAAAACTTAAATAAAAATCAAGTAAGTGCATTTTAGCACTTTTTTATATTTTCGTTACAAATGTGCTATTTTTAGCAACAAATGTCCAGGATTTTAACCCTGTTTTCCAGATAAGCAAAAGTCTTGATTTGCATCACTGACCCTTTAATTTTTCTTCATAAAATGATTAATTGAAATGAATCCTATGATTTAATATGGTTTTCATAAAATCGTTGAAAATCCATAGTTTAGAAATGACATGCCTTAAGAATAGTCTAGACGACTGTTTTCTGGCTGTAGAGTTGTACTCGGTTTTTACTTAACTTTCTGGCAATAGAGTTTTACCAGGTTTTACTCTTTTTTTCTGGCATTAGACTTTGTACTCAGTTTTTACTCTACTTTCTAGCAGTAGAGTTGTACTCGGTTTTTACTTTACTTTCTAGCAGAATTGTACTCGGGTTTTTACTCTACTTTCAGGCAGTAGAGTTGTACTCGGTTTTTACTCTAGCTACTTTCTGGCAGTAGAGTTGTACTCGGTTTTTACTTTACTTTCTAGCAGTAGAGTTGGACTCGGTTTTTACTCTACTTTCTGGCAGTAGAGTTGTACTCGGTTTTTACTCTTCTTTCTGGCAGTAGAGTTGTACTCGGTTTTTACTTTATTTTCTAGCAGTAGAGTTGGACTCGGTTTTTACTCTACTTTCCGGCAGTAGAGTTGTACTCGGCTTTTACACTTTTTCTGCAAGTAAAGTTGTATTTGGCTTTACACTACTTTCTGACAAAGGTTGTACTCAATTTTACTTTACTTTCTGGCAATACAGATTGACTCGGTTTTAACTCTACTTTCTGGCAGTAGAATAGGTCTCGGTTTTTACTCTTCTTTCTGGCAGTAGTTGTTCTCGGTTTTTTTTAGATATTATAACAAGAAAGGAGGGGATCTCCAACAACACTCGGTTGCAGCACCCACAGAAAAAACAGAAAACACCCCAGAAAAAAACACTGAACAGACACCCACAAAAAGAGTCGCAAAAGGTACAAGGAACACCAACTCACACCTTAGAAACATGAATCACAAAACAATATTGTTATGGTAACTGGCTTCCCATGAATTCCCGCTTACTTTGGACATGAATCGAAATAAGCCTATTGAATTTGACTATATCTTGTACATGTAGCAATCAATTAAATCTCATATATAATGAAACAAATCATAGAGTATACCTTTTTTGCACTCAGTACTGGCTCTTTCGAAATGGTGTGGTTGTTGATCAATTTCTGTATTGACGTCTTTTATTTAGATCTGTCCGTGCATTCTTTTCTTCTAATAATTTCTGTCTCATCATTTATCCTGAAAAGAGGTTTAAGAAAATAGATTTGTATTTTTCTATTAAATCATTCTTTGCAAAAAAGATGTTTTGCAACAAATTATAAAAAGAGAGGAAGTATTATAAGGTCAAGCCCTCCACATACACATTACTACATTTTATATCACGCTGTGGACATTCCTTTATATTTCTTTACAAATAAAAATCTTTCTTCCTGTCTTGAATTCTTAAGCAATAAAAAAAACTTTAAAAATCTCACCTTTGTACTAAAATTCTGAGCACAAACTTCAATAAAAATTCGTTTCGTACGTTGTTCCTTTAAGAATTATAATGATATTTTTTCCCTAGTTTCCGTGAATATATAGCATTTCTTTAGTTAATCAAATTATCCTAAAGTTGTCGATTTCCGTCCAATCTATTTGCTGTTTTGCTAGATAAGGGTAATTTGACATGAGCAAATTTAATCAAGGATGGGTTTATTTTCATGATTAAAGACAACAATAATTCGAGATATCTCATTTAACAAAATAAAGAGGTATTATTTGTACAATAAATTGATTTTCGTGATTGAATTACATAAGATTGAATAATGATTATAAAATCATAAGATGATGTTAGAATTATGCAGTGCAAATTATAGGAAATCATGGAAAATCGCTTCCGTAATCATTGAAATAGGCGTTTCTTTCGAAAAAAGGTCGATGAATAACTCACGATTTCGTGATGCTACTGTTACTTATATATATAATCATTAACTATAATCATTTGAAATCGTTACTACATATCAACTTTAGTTTCGGAACTTTCGTCTACAAATACTTATATCAAAAGCAAAGAAAGTGTCTCTAACATTTTGAGCAAACACAACAGTGAATGTTCTTCACTCAACATCCCTTTTTTCTAAACTGGATCTTCCTACACTATACTGCATGCAAAAACTGCACAAGTCTCCTAACAAGTTTCGATACATTGCTAAATTAATTTCTTCTCGTTGGTTTATGTGTAGACATTTGTGTTTCTCTGTGATTTGACGTTCCTTGTACCATTACATCTCTTTTTGTGTGTGTCTTCTTTGTGTTTTTACAGTGTGTGTTTTTAGGGGGTTGCTGTTGGTGATGCAACTAGGTGTTGTTGGAGATCCCCTCCTTTCTTGTATAATTAGGTTCATTGAATTACTATTAATTAATACAAGATACTGAAGAACAAAAGAAACGTTAGAAAACAAAATCATAAATTTTTCAAAGTTGCAGGAAATAAAATCTGATATATATATCAATTCAAAATAATACGAAAATGTTCCAACCACATGCCTTATTGAAGAATTATTATGCATCAGACATGTTTTTCGGATATTAAATCCTCATCAATTATGCTCCCAGCAGAAGTGATTTTCATAAGCCGCATAAATTCATTTCAGTAGCGCCCTCTGGTTTATTCTTTTAAATTAAATTTGTTCATTTACATTACAGAGAGTGCGCGGCTCCCAATTTTCTATAGAGTCGATTCAGTAGCATACCCAAATAAAATCTATCTCCAAATAGCATTGGAGTGATGGTGCTAATGACAAATATGGATAATGACCATATCCCTGTTTACAGCACAAAATCGATAACCCAGAAAATTAGAAACCGAAGGCATACAAAATTAGGATAAAACAGGAACCAAAGCAAATAAACAAAAACCTCCACCATATGAAAAGAAGCGAACTCCCGATATGAGAGTGAGACCAGGTTCCCCAGGAAGAGTAAGCATCTCCTGCTTGCATGCAACACCCGTCGCTTCAATTCGGTAGAACTGTCACATCCGGTTACTTCCATTTTGGAAGATATAGAGTACAATCTTTGGTTGGATGGTTCAAATGGTCTATGACAGAATACCATCCACCATTCTGGAAAGTGGGACATCATAGTGTATGACGAGTTCCCCATATCGACCGTAGAACTTCCTCAGTGACGATGTTAGTCGGTCACAAACATATCCCTGACTGAGAAGCTTATCTGAAAGACGCCTAGCTCTCAGAACAAAATCCTTATATTTGGTACTTGCTCTGGCATAGCGTATCAACTGAGATATGAACACGCCATAAGCAGGCGATGAAGGGATGTTGCTACTTAGAAAAGGAAAGTTTGTAATGCTGAAATTGAAGTCGTCACGTTTGTCATAGAGTGAGGTGTTCATGTGACAATCAGTGTCGTAGGACAACATTATGTCGAAATAGGATACTGAATTATTTGTCTCTGTAGTTTCTTTGACTTCAAGCTCCGAAGGATAGATAATTCTCAGGTAATCCGCGAATTTTGGATTATTGATGGACAACACATCGTCTATGTATCTGTAAGTGAAGTTGAAGTCAGAAGCTAAGTATCTTTTCCCTTCAGAGACCAAAGATTGAATGAATTCAGCTTCGTACGAGTGAAGGAAAATGTCGGCAAGGAGTGGGGCACAATTGGTCCCCATTGGAATGTTAACCTCCTTTAATTTTAATGATAAAACTAAACTGTTCTATCGAATGCTTTATTTAAAGGCCGGCGCAGATCGACTATCAAAATGCGTAATTTGTCGCTATGCTTCGCTGACAAACTGCGTTTTGATCATTTTGGTAGTCATATCTCTTCGGATACGTGATACATTTTGTATATCTGCATGGCAATATTCAAACCATAGAGATCCATTAATTCCTCTGCTGGTTTCTTGGGGTCGGGAAGACCACGAAAACCTTCCCGTTTACTTTCGCTACATATATTACATAGTGCATCATCTCCGGAATCAAATGATAACGCCTGCAAGCACAGTCAAGTACGCACACTATTCGTGGACGCTTACGATCAGGTAAACTTTATCATGGATTTTCCCTCACCACACGTCAGAGGTGCCTTGATTTGAATTTCTCGAAACCATAGAAGATGGAAATAACAAAATTGGAGGACTGGTTTGTTCACTGATAGTTCGATATCGATTCACCATGCATCTGTCTGATATATAAAGTGAGAGATGAACGATATAACATTTGCTTTGTGACCCAACATGGCAAATTCGGCTGCACAATTGATACGGTGTAGGTAGGGATAACAGAAGGCGGACGCACCTTCAGAGCATATTCAAACACTTTTGGAAAATCCCAATTATCGTAAGCTATCCTGCAAGTTCTCCATGCCTTAATTTATCTGTTTTCCGTGTCCATGAGCTGGTAGGGTTTGAATACCGAACTCTTGAAAGGAAAGAATAAGTTATCCTTTTAGTTACAAAAAAACTGTGCGTATAAAGTCTGCTTATTTTAGTTTTCGTAGATATAAAACTTTCCAGTCTTAGAGTGTAGAATGAATACCCCCAATCGAAATGTGATAAATTGGTTCCATCCAACACACTTCTTTCCTTATCTTAGCTGTGTTTTTTTTTCCTTTTCTCTTATCTTCTTGATTTTGGTTAATTGTTATGGTTGAGTACAAGTAATCCTGATAACCCTACGCTATTATACAGTGTATGGCTGCCCAAAGTAAGCGCCAGTTTAAACGTCGGTCTTCCTAAATTGATGTATGATCGTGTTTTTATGTTTTGGTGAGTATGCTTGTATTGTATGCTACAACGTTTGGTGTGGACATTCTCGTTGGCATTATGTTGTTGCTGAGGTTGTATTGATTGATTGTGATTATCTCTTCCATCGTAAGTGTGTTTTCCGCTGTAACCAATGCAGAATACTCTTACTGAATATATTTTCATTATCTTCCAAAGTGGCATATATAAGATTCCCTTTTCTAGAATGATCAGTGACATTCTGGATTGTGACTGAATGGCTATCATCATCACCAAACAAGGAATACTTACCTGATGTGTACATCAATATGTACATCGAGACAATCACCGAATTCGACAAGTTTCCATGGAGCTGTTGCGACAGGTGTTGCATGCAATCAGGAGACGTTGCCTCTCCCCGGGCACCTTCTCTTACTTGGGAATGTTATTCATTCCGAGGCTCACAGCCGTTCCTATGGGAATTCTAATGATTTTGTCTAGCCTTCTCGACTTTAAAACTGAATAACTGATAGGTACTTCATTAATGTATATCTAACTATTAAAACATTGATGTGACGCCATGCCTTTGTTCTAAAAGTCTGAAATTTACCATTGACAGTCAAGTATCAAATCTAGGTCGCGTATATAAGAAAAAAATATACGCGACCTAGATTTGATACTTGACTGTCAAAGGTAAATTTTAGACTGTTAGTTCAAAGGCATGGCGTCACATCAATGTCCAGCACAATCAAATAAATCTAAGAATCGGCCGTCACGATAATCTTATGATTACATGAATAAAGTTCAGCCCGGTTGGCTTTTTTAATTTGTCTTAATTTCAGTGTGAAATCTTTTTATTTATCATTGAGATTTTCGCTCGACTCTTCAAAAATATCTTCCTGAATTTTTCTTTCATTTACCCATGCGCATAGTACGTTGAACGTCCCCGCTTATTCTTCTCGGAATTTTTCGGCACTGCATCATCCAGATGATTGTTTATTGCCTGTTCGGAAAACGACGATTTTGAGACACACCCTGTTATTCAATTCATCAAAATTAGGTGAAATGAATTAAATCGTCATTGATCACTCAAAAGTATTCTCGTCTTTTTTTTTTATAAATGCATCCAATAATGAAATTATAATGAAATCTATTGTGAGTGCTGTTGAGATTATCGTCAGGATCTTCTTTAACTCATTTGTGTCACACTTATGCCCTTTGCAGTGAGGAGCTCGTAAAAAAGTTCCCCGCGAGGGGTTTGACAGTAAGTGTTTTGAATATTTTCCCTGACATGGTCGCCATAGCACTTTCTATAAATAGATTTCACCTCAGACAGTGCAATGCATGTATTTTATATATTGTTTTTATTTTCGTGCATAAACATCGACGGCGGCTGCGGCTAGCCAACAGGGGATGCTTACTCCTCCCGGGCACCTGGTCCCACCTCTAGCTTGCTAGGGGTTCGTCGATGCTCAACTTGGTACTCTATTGTGAGTGCTGTTGAGATTATCGTCAGGATCTTCTTTAACTCATTTGTGTCACACTTATGCCCTTTGCAGTGTGGAGCTCGTAAAAAAGTTCCCCGCGAGGGGTTTGACAGTAAGTGTTTTGAATATTTTCCCTGACATGGTCGCCATAGCACTTTCTATATAGATTTCAAATCAGACAGCGCAATGCATGTATTTTATATATTGTTTTTATTTTCGTGCATAAACATCGACGGCGGATGCGGCTAGCCAACAGGGGATGCTTACTCCACCCGGGCACCTGGTCCCACCTCTAGCTTGCTAGGGGTCCGTCGATGCTCAACTTGGTACTCTATTGAAAGTGCTGTTGAGATTATCGTCAGGATCTTCTTTAACTCATTTACGTCTTCATTTAAGGAATCTGTGTCATCTTTTTTTCACAAATTTAAAGTATTTTGAGTAATGAAAATTTCATCTCCACTACCCTTTTCGATAAACGACTCCCTACTACTAGTATCGAGAATGTTAGAACCTTAAGTGATTACATTTCGTTACAGTTCCTCCCTGGCACCTGGTCCCACCTCTAATTTGCTAGGGGTCCGTCGATGCTTAATTTTGTGCTCTATTGTGAGTGCTGTTGAGATTATAGTTAGGATCTTCTTTAACTCATTAAGATAATTAAGTAAACATAATCAGAACAAAGTCAAAGTGCGTGCCACTTTGAATAGTGATCAATGTTTAAGTGCGATATACGCCTCAAACAATGCATTCCTAAAGATATTGGACAGTTTCCGGCTCTGCTGGCCTCAACAGTCCAATATTTTTAAGTATGAATTGTTTGAGGGGTATATCCAATACAGACATACCCCTGTCCTTAGCTGGTTCTTTGTCATATATATTTTAGGTCACCTATTCATTATTCGGCCTCGAGCAGTATTCTTTAATTTTCTGTAAGTACTTTCGGGCTTTATAAATCTTTGAAGAAAGATCATTCAAGTTTGAAAATGCATTTCAATAAAATGACCCAAACAAAGTTCTCAATACATCAGACAACAAGTTGTTGGATTTTTGACCTGTGCAACGGACCCGTTCGAAACAGTAAGGGAACATCAAGTCACTTCCAAATACTTGGCTATATAGTGGTTGTCACCTCTAGTCAAGTCAAGTAACCCTAGCTTAGTCCTTTGAATGGGACTTTATTTGGCGGTCCCGTATCTCGGATGGTGTATGCACGTTGAAGATCATTCACTGCTTTGGACAGGTCAGTTGCACAGGTCAAAATTCAAACATACAGCAGACCGTCTGCGGACGGTGCACCCGATAAAAAATCAATCTGAACACAGGACGTAGATGCCTGGCGAAATGAATGTAATAAACAAGTGGGAACGTTCTACATGGAGTTGTAGCATATATCTTCATGGCGCTGTTATACATGTAGAAAGTAATGTTTAATGTTTTATAACAAAATACAGGTATATCATCTTAAGTGTTGGAAGTCACAATTCGTCCATCGCAGCCATTGTTGA
Organism: Pinctada fucata; assembly: GCA_028142955.1. NCBI lineage: Eukaryota > Metazoa > Mollusca > Bivalvia > Pterioida > Pteriidae > Pinctada > Pinctada fucata. The sequence continues at coordinate 15,993,376 of AP027115.1, forward strand.
CGTTTTGATGTAATTATGTTTACAAATTCGATGTCGAAAAAAATTTGCGATTTTGTCATAAAACAAGAGGTCCGGGGGGGGAGGGGGGCACATCGCAATTTGGTGTTTGCTTCCTGAAGGTTTCGTGAAATGCCGTGCAGTGGTTTATGAGAAGTCGAAATGTGTCAACTAATCAGAGCCCTCGATGGCCATATTAGTTGACCAATCGGCACGAATAACACAAACTTGGTAGAGGACCTTCAGTACTTGCTTCCTGTAAGGTTTCGAAAAATTCTGAGCAACAGCTGAAGAGAAATTGAAAATACGTCGGCCAATCAGAGCCCTCGGCGGCCACATTTGTCGACCGATCGGCATGAAAAGCGCAAAATTGGTAGAGGACCTTGTGAACTTGCTTCAGAGCCCTCAGTTTGTGGTCATACTTGTTGACCGATCGGCATGAAAAACACAAACTTGGTAGAGAACCTTTAGTACTAGCATCCTGTAAGGTTTCGAGAAATATTTATATTGTGCAGCGATTGAAGAGGAGAAGTCGTCAGAGCCCTTGGTGGCCATATCTGTCGACCGATCGGCATGAAAAACATAAACTTGGTAGTTGACCTTGAGTTCTGGCTTCCTGTGAGGTTTCATGAAATTCTGTGCTGCAGTTGAAGAGGAGAAATCGAAAATGCGTCAGCCAATGACAATCCCCGGTGGCCATATTTGTTGATCGATCGGCACGACAAACACAAACTTTGGAGAGGACATTTAGTACATGTAATTGCTTCCTGTAAGGTTTCGTGAAATCTGTGTAGCGATTGCAGAGAAGAGGTCGAAAATGTAAAAAGTTTACGCCGGACGAAGGGCGGGGCGCTATGATAATAGTGTAACCAGAGCTATGCTCAGGTGAGCTTATAAAACCACTGAGGCATGAGGTAGTGAACGATAATGTATCATCTCTAAACTACAGGGTTTTCATGTCCATCAAATCAGACTTGATTTCAAGGTATTACTTAAAATCTTGTCAATAATGATGAGGGGAATTTTCTGTTCCAGATTTCGGGAAAACATACTATTTACATTAGAAACGGGTCCTCATAACGGACCCAAATTGGCTAAGTAATAAACAGGCTATCTACTCTACCATGATGAAAAAGTAGGAAAAAAGTAGGAGTAGTCAATGAAAAAATAGGAGAAAAATAGGAAAAAGTAGGAATTAATAGGGGAAAAATAGGACATTTTCCATCACTTTTAGCGACAATTTACAGTAAGTGTGACGCACAAATCACAGTAAGCAATAATTGTAGACTGGTAATGTTCATCTTTGAGGAAATCACCGAGAGGGATAAGGACAGATTAATTTTTCATGTAAGATATATAGAATGGTCGAACGAAGCGAGCCCGAAATTTTTTTTAAAAACTTTGAGTCAGATGTCGATGGCAAGTGATTTTTTACTTTTTAGATGAAAAAGTAGGAATAGTAGGAGGTTTTGAAGAAAAAGTAGGAAAATTAGGATCAAAATAAAAAAAATAGGAAAAGTAGGAAATAGTAGGAAAAAGGAGGAACAGTAGAAAGCCTGAATAAACATTCATGTGCCCGATGTATATATTAGTTATTTAACAGCCATTTTACATTTATACCAGAACATAAACATTTTATTGAAGCAACAATGTCGCTAGTTATAGATCAAGTTCGTGCTTTGATGCTGCACTGTTTTAAATTTGGGGTCACGTGTCTTTTTATTCTTTTTTTCATAAAACAGCTCAAAAGCATTTTCATCTCAAGACAAATGTACATCGCAACCTTCATTCATATTAGGTGCATTCCATTCTGCGGAACGCTCCAGAACGATAAGGTTCTAATAATGGAACAAAAAAGGCGCCAGAATGACTTCACGATAGCAACAGTGCATGTGGGCGAATTTTGAAAGTGGCGCAAATCGAAAATAATGATGTTTACATAATCGTCGATATCGTCGGGTTTTTACTTATTTTCTCATATGTAGATACTATCTTGTGACATCCATGTCAAAATTTCCTTTAGAAAATACCATTTAAATCACATATAATGAGATCGTAGTTTTGTCCGCCATTTTGGAACAACCTGGAACGTCGATCTGAGACGTTCCACAGACAATCCATTCCGTTTCTTCATTTCAGGAGGTACAATGTAAACTCCTTATTCAACATGTTTCTTTTTTATTTGATCAGTGGCGTAGTTAGGACAAAATTAAGTGGATGTTTTATAAGATGTAAGGAATTTGGTTACCCTTCGAGGTCCCCATTGTGTCAAGGGGGGTTTCTTGATGAGGGCTAAAGGATTGTGTTTGCCATTCCATAATATTTCAATAACTTTGTTTTTAGTGACCATATCCCTGTATACAGCACAAATGACAAATATGGATAATGACCATATCCCTGTATACAGCACAGAATCTATAATTCAGAAAATCAGAAACCGAGGGCATACAAAATCAGAATTAAACAGGAACCAAAGCAAACAAACAAAAACCTCCACCATATTAAAAGAAGCGAACTCCCTATATGGGAGTGAGACCAGGTGCCCAGGAAGAGTAAGCATCTCCTGCTTGCATGCAACATCCGCCGCTTCAATTGGGTAGAACTGACATAGTGTATAGAATCCTTGGTTGGATGGTTCAAATGGTCTTTGACAGATTATCATCCACTATTCTGGAGAGTGAGACTTCAGAATTATTTGAAAAAAAATGTTGAAGCTTTAGCATACAAGCATACATGGCAGCTACTCCACTGTCAAGGATTTAAGATTTCTTTACTCTTTGTTTGACGAGAATATACAAAACATCTTTTAAACTTCAATGGATTTAATTTTTTATGTACCAAAAGCTGAAATTCTAGAATATTCAAAACGCAAAAACAAAACATGAAATAAATAACATAATTTTATCTATGAATCACTGATTTCACGTCACTGGAGGATGGTTATCACTGAACTGATCAGCTGTCCTATAAAATGTCCACTGTTGATCTTTAACCTTTTTGATGCCATGACGAACTGTAGTAGCTATATCCAAATGATCAATCTCATAACTGAAAGAAAAATACCAAAAAAAAAAAATCTTGTTAAACGAGAGTTTATCTCAAACTCAATAAAATCTAATACATATTCATGAGCCAAGGCCCTGATTTATACACAATTTCTATACTCCATTTCGGCGAACCTATTATTAAGTCATTTTTTTTACATAGGAACATGGGGATTGTTAACTTTATATAATTTATATTTCAATGATGCAGTGTTATTGTTCACATAGTCTCCTTCTGTTTGTTCCCCTTTTCTCGCACATTGAACTTGTTAACGCATCAGAATGACTGAACGTCATTCTAAATGTATGTGCACGTGTAATAACGTACGTCAGTTTGTCTGTGACGTCATAAAGGAACAATCAACAGTGTCGGATCAGGGGTGCCGGGTCGAATTTTCTCCCATTGTGGACTGGAATATCAATGGAAACGCTGAGAAAAGGTATATCCTTGTCTTACCCGTATGGGGTAAGACAACATTTTAACGTGCCTTTTGACTGTAACGTCACGTCATACACGACTGATGCGTTAGCCGATCAAAATATGAAAAAGAATACATAAAATCTCAATTTTAAGCGCCTTTTAGACAGTGGGGGAAAAATAATTAATCCCCAGATGTGATCAGGGACAAGGAAATCCAACCCTCATGTCCAGAATTTGTTTTTGTCCACGACTCGTCAAGCCTCGTCGTGAACAAAAGCAAATCCTGGACCCTCGGGTTGGATGTCCATGTCCCTGATCACATCTGGGAATAGATTCTATTAGTCTTACCCATATGGGATAAGATAACATTTTCACGTGCCTTTTAACTGTATCGTCAATTGTGACGTCATGCATGATTGCTGCGTTAGACAATCAAAATATGAAAAAGAATACATAAATTCTGTTTTTTTGTGCGCCTTTAGAAAGTGGGAGAAAAATAATCAATCCCTAGATGTGATCAGGGACACGGAAATGCAACCCTCGTGTCAAGGATTTGCTTTTGTCACCGACGCAGCAAGCGGCAAAAGGGGAATCGGCTTATCCAATGTGCGAGAAAATTCGATACGGCACCCCTGATCCGGCACTTTTTGATTGTTCCTTTATGACGTCACAGACAAACTGACGTCCGTTATTTCACGTGCATATACATCATTTACATTTAGCATGGCGCTCAGTCATTCTGATGCGTAAACATAAGGACTTTGATGGTTTCAATGTGCGAGAAAAACAATCAAGCACCACATTTGAGTTCCAGATAGAAAAATATCAGTCTCGGGTGGGATGATCAACGTCCAAACCTCGGCTAACGCCTCGGTTTGGAACTTGATCAATCCCACCCTCGACTGATATTTTTTCTATCCAGAATTCAAAGTGGTGCTAGATTTAATTAATCTCACCCTCTGACGTCATCGACCTCACCCTCTGATGTCATCGCCAACAAAGCGATGTCATGGAAGTAACTCAACAAACAGGTGATTATAACATGTATACACTTTAATTTGTTTTTTCAAGCAGACGAGGTGGAAGAAAAATAATCAAAAACATCCGTGACTGGCGTGAGAGAGGGATGGCTAATTCTCAACCCTCGTGTGAATATTTTACTTACTCGCTCATTTCATGTGTTCTCTTAGCATATACAACTAAAAGTGCAGATGCTTTGGGCCCACGCATAGGAAGGGTTACCTGAAAAAGAACGAGAAATTAAGTTAAATCACTCTGCTATTACGCCTTAAGAAACCGACATTTCACCCACCCCTGAAACTAGAGTCCCAGGGGATGGGGGAGGGGCACAACGCTCAACTCGCTTAAAATACTGACATTGCATAATGAAAGTGCCAGTGCCAGGATTCGAAACTACAACCCTTTAAAAAAATTCAAAATTTAAGAAAATATTATACCAAAGCATAAAGTGACTGAAGTATGACAAAAGTGCGCAAAATAAATAATAAAAATAGCAATCCAAGGAATGCTTGTGTCGCCTGCGAAGCGGTTTGATTATTATTCTAGAAAGTGGAAAAAAATCATTGGTATCAGTAGAAAAGTCTTGTCAAATGAAATTCATTTGAAATATCAGACCTCTTAATTACAAATTATCATTTCATCTTATCTCATTTTATCATGGTCATTCTAAAATTTTCAGAAATGAGTGTCAATCATCTAGGTCAAGGTCACTACGTAAAAATTGGTAACAAAAAGGTGTCATCATAAGAAATATTTAAGACCTATCACCTACCAGTTAAAAGATATATACAACCCTAAAAAAGAAGGTCAAATAGCTAGGTAAAGGTCAAAAGGTAAAAAATTATGGTATGTGTAGAATGGCATTGTTACAAGAAAAATACATGTGAAATATCAAAGCCCTATCACCTACCAATCAAAAGATATAGCCAATATTACTTTTCTTGAAAAGTAGGTCAAATATCTAGATCAAGGTCAAAAATTAAGGTCTGTGTAGAAAGGTCTTGTCACAAGGAATACACATGTGAAATAACAAAGCCCTATCACTTACCAATCAAAAGATATATCCATTCTTAATTTTTTCGAAAAGTAGGTCAAGTATGTAGGTCAAGGTCAATAGGTCAAAATTATGGTATATGTAGGAAGGTCTTGTCACAAGGAATACACATGTGAAATATCAAAGCCCTATCACTTACAAATCAAAAGATATAGCGAATCTTTATCTTTTTTTCAAAAGTAGGTCAAATATCTAGGTCAAGGTCACAAGGTCAAAAATTATGGTATGTGTAGAAAGGTCTTGCCACAAGGATTGCACATGTGAAATATCAAAGTCCTAACACTTACCAATCAAAAGATATATCCATTCTTAATTTTTTTGAAAAGTAGGTCAAATATGTAGGTCAAGGTCACTAGGTCAAAAATTATGGTATGTGTAAGAAGGTCTTGTCACAAGGAATACACATGTGAAATATCAAAGCCCTATCACTTACCAATCAAAAGTTATGGGCTATGACACCCAAAGTGTGACAGACAGACAGACGGATGGACTGACAGACGGACGGACGGACAGACGGACAGACGGACAACGGACAAAGTGATCCCTAAGTGTCGCTGTGCTTCGCAGGCGACACAAAAAATAAACCCTAGGTCATTTTATGAAAGTTTGATTAAAGATAAATCCATTATGCAAGTTTGGTACATGAAGCACTTATACTTTGCTCAATATTGGCTTTTAAAGCGGAAAAGGTAGGTCAAAGTCACTTTATGAAAGTTTTATCAGAGATAAATCCGCAAGTTTGATACTTGGCTTTTAAAGGCAAAATCACTCAAGTGGGAAAAGTAAATCAAGGTCATTTTATGAAAGTTTGAACAATGACACACCCACTATGCAAGTTTGGTGCATGTAGCACTTATACTTTGATTAATATTGGCTTTAAAAAGCAAGATCAATCAAGCGGAAAAAGTAGGTCAGATGCTGCATCAGATGCGTGCGTTCATCTTAGCATCACATGTTTGCTACCCCAAAAACTTTATCCAGACACGGATGCGAGTCTTTGAACCGGAAAATGTAGGTCAGATGCATGCAGCATCAGATGCATGCTTTCATCTTAGCATCCAAAGATGAATCACATGTGCAAGTTTGGTCACTGTAGCATCAGTACTTTTTCAGATACTGAGCTATTCCAAAAACTTTGACCGGACGGGGACGCCGGTGGTATGGCATAAGCTCATCTCAACTTCGTCGAGGTGAGCTCAAAAACTTTAACCAGACACGGACGCGAGTCATTGAACAGGAAAGTGTAGGTCAGATGCAGCATCTGATGCACGGTTTCATATCAGCATCCCAAGATGAATCACTTGTGCAAGTTTGGTTACTGTAGCATCAGTACTTTGTCAGATACTGAACTATGCCAAAAACTTTAACCGGACGCGGACGGGGACGCCGGGGGTATAGCATAAGCTGATCTCAACTTCGTCGAGGTGAGCTAAAATCATAAAAAATCAGGGAACAAAATTCAACAAACATAGGGTAATCAAAGATTACATAGCTCGCCTATACAGGTTTTTGTCAGAAACCAGGTTAAAGTTTTTGAAAAGTAGGTCAAAGTCCAAGGTCAAGGTCAGTAGGTCAAAGGTCATTGCCTTAAATGAAAGGTCTGGTGACAAGGTATCTACATGAGAAATATCAAAGCTCTAACCCTTATAGTTCAAGAGATATAGCCCAGGTTAAAGTTTTGTCTACGGACGACGACGACGACGACGACAACGACGCCGAGGGTATGGCATTAGCTCTCCGGACTTTTTCGTCCCGGCGAGCTAAAAATCAATATAAAACCATTAAATAACATAAATATGACAAATATGCAGTAAATGAGCGCACAAAATCAAACATTAAAAGATATATTCAAAGAAATAGTTCAAAAATGAGCATTTCTGACAAAGTCCGAAAAGACCCCAAAGCGCGTCAAAATTAACAACACTTCTACAACATCCTGACATCCCTCTACAACATCCTGATGCTTTCGGTTCGTCAGTATGTCATTCGGTTCTACACGAGAAGTTGGTCAAAGGAGGGTACCCCTGTGATGTACTTTTGGCTGTGGTGGCGCTACCTGTTGACGGATCCGGACGAAAAACAACAACACTTGTAGGAGACCACGAGTACTTCATTCCTACCAAGTTTCATCAAAATCCCTTGTGTGGTTCTGAAGAAGTCGAGAATGTGAAAATTTTACCACGGACGCCGGACGGATGGATTGGAGACGGACGGACGGACACCGGACGGTGCTCACTTATGACAATAGCTCACTAAAGTTTCGCTAAGGTGAGCTTAAAATTGGGTCAAAAATGAAACTAAAGGTATTTATTTAATTTAGTGCATAAAAACTGGCAAATGGGAAAAAAATAGCAATCCAAGAAATGCTTGTGTCGCCTGCGAAGCGGCCTATTTTTTAAAAAGTTGGTCAAATATGTAGGTCACGGTCACTTGGTTTAATATTTGTACATGTATCAGTGGGAAAGTCTTGTCAAATGAACTCACATGTGAAAAATTAAACCTCTTAATTACCAATTAAAAGATATGGTCAATCTATTACTTTCAGAAAAGGTCAATCATATAGGTGAAGGTCATTAGGTACAAAATTTTGGGAATAAAAGAAAGGACTCATCATAAGAAATACATGTTTGAAATATCAGAGCCGTACACTTATCAGTCAAAAGATATAGCCAATCTTATTTTTTTAATGTAGGTCAGATACCTAGGTCAAGGTCACTAGGTAAAAATATGGTATTTGTAGAAAGGTCTGATGACAAGGAATACACATGTGAAATATAAAACCCCTATCACTTACCAATCAAAAGATACAGCCAATCTTTTTTTTATGTAGGTCAAATATCTAAGTCAAGGTCACTAGGTCAAAAATTATGACAAGTATAGTAAGGTTTTATCAAAAGGAATACACATGTGAAATATCAAAGCCCTATCACTTACCAATCAAAAGATACAGCCAATCTTTTTTTTATGTAGGTCAAATATCTAAGTCAAGGTCACTTAATTAAGGTCAAAAATTATGACAAGTATAGTAAGGTTTTATCAAAAGGAATACACATGTGAAATATCAAAGCCCTATCACTTACCAATCAAAAGATACAGCCAATCTTTTTTTATGTAGGTCAAATATCTAAGTCAAGGTCACTAGGTCAAAAATTATGACAAGTATAGTAAGGTTTTATCAAAAGGAATACACATGTGAAATATCAAAGCCCTATCACTTACCAATCAAAAGATATAGCCAATCTTAATTTTTTGGAAATGTAGGTCAAATATCTAGGTCAAGATCACTAGGTCAAAAATTATGGCAATTATAGTAAGGTTTTATCACAAGGAATACACATGTGAAATATCAAAGCCCTATCACTTACCAATCAAAAAATATAGCCAATCTTAATTTTTTGGAAATGTAGGTCAAATATCTAGGTCAAGGTCACAAGGTCAAAAATTGTGGCATGTATAGTAAGGTTTTACCACAAGGAATACAAATGTGAAATATCAAAGCCCTATCACTTACCAATCAAAAGTTATGGGGTGTGTCACCCAAAGTGTGACAGACAGACAGACGGACGGACAGACGGACAACGGACAAAGTGATCCCTAAGTGTCGCTATGCTTCGCAGGCGACACAATAAAAAAAACCATTTTTTGGTTGGGGGGGGGGGGGGGGGCTTGGGTCCATGTGCATAGTAAACAAATCTATTCATAATAAAAAAATCATTACAATTTAAAAAAGAAAAGATTAAAACATACATGTTAAAAAAAGATTTGAAAAAGCTTATAATGTACATGTATATCAGAGCATTTATGTATGGCAAATATGAAATAAATGAGTGCATGAGATTATATTTATTGACTTCAATTTAAAAAAAAAATAGTTCAATAATAAGCATCGTTGACAAAGTCCAAAAACACGTCACATTCGAGTAAAACATTTGACTTTGGAATGGAACAAAACAAAACAGCACTTGCTATGACCCCCGTCTATATCATCTTGATGTTTTCGATATGTGGGTATCTGCCTCGGTTCGGTTTTGTCAAAGGAGGGTACCCTCCGTGACATACTTTTGCCTGTGGTGGCTCCAGCTGTTGTTGGCGGATCCGGAAGAAAAACAACAAGAATTGTAGGGGACCACGAGTGCTTCATCAGGGTTGCCAACATTCTTGGTGAACAAAATTCCCTGACTTTTCCCTCACTTTTCACTGACCAATTCATGTTTTTCACTGACCAAAACCGCCAAACATTTAAACGCTTTCCTGACCTCCCCAATCAATGTTTTAAGAAAAATGCATGCCATCATGTGAGGCCTTTTAAAAGGCAAAAAAAAGGCTTTGAAAGTATTCTTATGAGGCCTTTATCATTTTAAATTCATCTTAAATCACTTAAATTTAATACTTGAAGACTGCCATAGCCATAAAAATTAAATCTTTAAGTTAATAATATTTTTCAACTCTGAAATAATTTTTCCCTGACTTTTCCCCTACTTTTATGGATTTTCATTTTTCACTGACCAAATTCTAAAATTCCCCGACCTTGAAAAAAGGGCAGTTTCCCCGACTTTTCAATACTGCAGGTGTTATATATATATTAGTTTCTCTACCAAAGTAGCTCCCCCCCCCCAAAGAAAAACTGTTATATAGTAGATTTTCCTCGGGGGGGGGGGCGGAAAAACTGCTATGTATAGTAGTCTTTCCCACTTAGGAGATTTTTCCCCGTGCCGTTACTGGTTTCGATTTTATCTTTTTTATAATTTTGCGTTCAATAGAGATTTTCGATTTTCGAAATGCTCACTCTGTTTGTCTAATATTATCTGTCTGTTTGTCTATCTGTTCGTGTCTGTGTTTACGTCTGTATTTTCCCTTTTTTCCTTTCTATCAATAAATTAAACTTTTCTTTTCTGTCTGTGCGGTTGTTTATTTACCTGTCTGTATCTCTGTGCCTGTCCGTCCGTCCGTCCGTCCGTCTGTCTGTCTGTCTGAGAGTGCATCTGTGCTTTGTGTGTGTTTGCCTGCCTGCATTGTTAGTCAGTCTGTCTAGCTGGGTGTATCTGCTATCTGTCTGTGTGTATTAGTGTCTGTTTGTCTGTGTGTGAGTACCTTTGTGCGTGTAAGTTTTTCTGTCTGTATCTTTTTGTCTATCTATTCCTACATGTACAATGTATGTCTGTCATCCTTCTGTCAATGGATTTTTTTTCTGTCTTTATCCATATGTCTGTCTTAGTATACCTTTATTTATGTGTCAGTCTTTGTGTCTTTAAGTGTTTGTCCGTGTGTCTGTCTGTGTGTGTCTATCTATCTGTCTGATTTAATGTTTGTCTGCCAGTCCGTCTGACTTCTATATATCTGTTTGCCTTTCTTTCATTCAGACTGTTTGTCTTTAAATAATTCGTAATCAAAATAAGCTCATGGTCAGATGATACCTCTAAGTTAATACGACTGCTCTAGGTCAAGGTCAATACTTGAAATGTATCATGTGTTTATGTAAAGTTTATATGTCAATATAATAATTCATAAACTTTTGGTACAATAAAGAGTATTACAATATGTAACCATATGACCTCTCCCCCACAATAATTAAGCTAATTAATTATTCATATTAATTAGTTACATGTATATGGAAATTGCTAACTTGAGTTTTCTATAGTAAAAGGGGAATCATTATAACTTAATTTCTTGACTTTAAGTTTGAACTTCATATTGAGACAATTAAATTCTAGTTTGTAAATTCTGTAATCTGTTTAATTTGATTCCCACGATGCTGAAAACACTGTAGTAATTTGCACACCTGCAAGTACTTTACTCTTTGTTTTCCGTACGAGTTAATTGAAAGCTAATTGGAAATCTCCCCGTAAAAGCCGTTAAGGTTCTATATTTGGAAGAATCTAATTTCCAAAATGTTTTTTTAATCAAAATCCAATAACTTATTATTTTGTGCAGGTGTTAGCAATTTCCAATCGTCCACATATATACTTGGCGCATCGTTTTGCCGACCAGTTAAGTTTCGGTTAAGTTAGACTCCAGTTTCAGTTTCTTTTAGTTAGGTTTAGACTCCGCTCTCGTACTGTCAACATGTAACGTTTTGAATAAACTTAGAACTTTATTCGGACTTCGGTTTATAGTTTTCAAAATGACTTTTTAATACACAACGCGAACTACACCCATAACCTGTGAGCCATAGGCTTACAAGTTGTATTTTGGCGCCGTGACCTAAACGAACCAGGGAAAATATGATTACAAGTTGTATTTTGGCGCCGTGACCTAAACGAACCAGGGAAAATATGATTACAAGTTGTAATTTGGCGCCGTGTCCTAGACGAACTAGGGGAATATTGCCGAGAATGCAGACGATGCACGCCGCGGAACCAGGGTATAACAACCAGAGGATGAACACTTCGCTTTAAACGAAATTAGTGATAAAGGTAGGGCACATTTACTTTCTCAAAGTCCTCTCAGATTGATTGACCATGTATTTTTGTAAATGTTATTTTAATTTTTGAATGTTTTAAGCGAAAAAAGTTTTAAAGAAATTGAATAATTTTTTTTTCTATAAGATTTTCATGAAGAAATGACGGACATAGACAACGAAGCGTTTCGGATTTTTGGAATCGGTCGTGATTCACGTAGTTTTGGGTTGATTAAAGATTTAGGCTTCGGTCGTTTTGAGAATTTTGGTTTTTCTCCGCCGCTGAGTCAGGGTCTAGATCAGGGTCCCGTCATGTCGCTAGAACGCCGGGTATAGGCGTGGGACCATAGTGAGAGACGGGGGATTATCCGTCTCTGTAAGGTTTTTCAAGATGATAGAACATTACAATTAAGAGGATACTTCGATGGAACCCATATATTCCAGTTTGTTAGGTGATGAGCTGTTGAATTTGCTCGGTATATGGCGATGAAACGCTAAAAAATGGCACCAGTAGAAATTTCTGGGAACGTAGAAAGTTCGTTCGGGTTTGTTGTGTATACAACCCTGTCATTTCTAATTTGTGCTATGTGAGAGCACGTAATTTTTTCGGATTATATGACACCATCGTAGTATTCATCATCTTATGTATGTTTTGTGCTGTCATTTTGGAGGTCTTGATTTTTTTTTATGTCAAGAAAGGGAGGAAATGGTAATTAAATATCTTAAATTAAAAAAAAAATCGGTCAAAATTTTATTGGAATTTCATGTCAAAGTTAATCTGGAGTCTATCGCGATCGCGATGTATATAGTAGCAACAGTATACCCTTAGTTTGCATGTTTTTGTGTTTGATTATTCATTTAACCCCAATAGTACTCTGCTTTTTGAACTTTGTAGTTTAATTGGCCTTCATTTTGGGTATTTATGATACATTTCTCACTCCTCAGTCAATGAGCGCTAATAAGTTTGACCTTTGTTGCCCCTTTTCCCAGTGTTGAAATTCATTTGCAGTATCTAGCTTCTTATCGGTTGCTGAGGTGTAGTATCAATGAGTAATCACTACGCTGAAACATTAACGTTTTACAAGCGACATGCATAGACATTGTATTTCATTTCAGAAAGTTTTTCAGAATTTATGATAAAAAGTTTTAATTGCTACAGATATGTTTTCTTTATTAATTAAATTTTTGTATTCTTCTTAAATAAATACAGAAGACCTGTATTTCGTATAAAGTCAGTAAATATACAAAGTTTTCAAAATTAACATTATCCAAGTATTGATAAAAAAATCTCATTTTGGAAATCTTTCACTTAGTTTTGGTACAGGCATCTAAATTATTTTTGTAAATTCAAAATTGTGGTCAATTAGAGGTACAGAGAAAATCCGGTGTCATAAACTACCTGTAACCAGAGACAGTGATGTGAAACTTATCAGTGTAATAATGATGCAGACTTTATACTTTTATCGCTGAGAGAAGACGACGGTACGAGATAAAACAGTAAAGTTCCAGATGTGCAGTTTACCCATGAACTTTGTGATTGGAATCGCCTGTTGTGATACGAGAGACATGTTAGCGTACAGGATATCACAAAGACATTAAATCAAATCAGACGGTAGCAGAAAAGAAGTCTTAAGCAGTGACGTCAGGTATCTCTGTGCACGATGTTAGCCGTGTGGCCGGATGTCAAACCAGCCCGTCACTATTAACATTATTTCGCAGATTATATGACAGGGTGAAATCTGTCACAGCGAAATTGAAGACAGCAGAACCAGATTGGACATTTGCACTTAATGACCTGCTTGATCGACGCTTTCAATGAGAGCATTGAATACCCCGTCGCTTTTCTGGGTGCATGGCGTCATCCAGATTACGGGAAGATCTTGGTAACGTCACTAACACCAAGATGCGTCAAAGCAGGGTCCAGATGGAAGATAAATTCCAAATTCCGGATGGAGGAAGAAGACGAAACAGATGTCGATTCGATGATTATTGGTATATCAAACAAAGAAGACGACAAAGAGGTCCGAATCATTCGTCATACTCCTCGGAGGTTACAAGGTTCACGAAGAAGGACCGTAGACGTACGGAACCAAAACCAAAGAAGAACGGCCGTGAGAAGATAAAGAAGTGAATTAAACCGGTGTTGTGTTTTAGTGAAAAAAGCAGAGTAAATGTTTAATACTAAATATGTATTATGCATCTTATTCATGATTGTTATTGATAATTGTTTTTGTACATTGCTTACTAAGCATACACAATTTTAAGGTACGTATTGGGTAAATGTATTTCTTTTGTAGGTCATGGACAGTGAACATTGATAATCAGATGGAAATAGGGTCACTCTTTAAGAACGGTGAAAAAAAAAACTCTACATGAAAATGACTTTAATTTTATGTACTTCAATTTGATCTAATTAATCAGAGTGAACCAAGATGATATTTCATTGAGTTATGCATTATTGTGGTGTCAAGGCCATGCGTTTAGAAAATAACCAAGTATTATAACAGATTCACACAAAGTTTTGGATGGTAATTGAAAGTTATCTTAAAGTTCAGAATAACAATTGAAATCCAAAAAATTTGAATCTTGGTTATTTTCTTAAGTGGGGGAGTATTGTAACCATATGACCTCTCCCCCACAATAATTAAGCTAATTAATTATTCATATTAATTAGTTACATGTATATGGAAATTGCTAACTTGAGTTTTCTATAGTAAAAGGGGAATCATTATAACTTAATTTCTTGACTTTAAGTTTGAACTTCATATTGAGACAATTAAATTCTAGTTTGTAAATTCTGTAATCTGTTTAATTTGATTCCCACGATGCTGAAAACACTGTAGTAATTTGCACACCTGCAAGTACTTTACTCTTTGTTTTCCGTACGAGTTAATTGAAAGCTAATTGGAAATCTCCCCGTAAAAGCCGTTAAGGTTCTATATTTGGAAGAATCTAATTTCCAAAATGTTTTTTTAATCAAAATCCAATAACTTATTATTTTGTGCAGGTGTTAGCAATTTCCAATCGTCCACATATATACTTGGCGCATCGTTTTGCCGACCAGTTAAGTTTCGGTTAAGTTAGACTCCAGTTTCAGTTTCTTTTAGTTAGGTTTAGACTCCGCTCTCGTACTGTCAACATGTAACGTTTTGAATAAACTTAGAACTTTATTCGGACTTCGGTTTATAGTTTTCAAAATGACTTTTTAATACACAACGCGAACTACACCCATAACCTGTGAGCCATAGGCTTACAAATAGGTCAAGGTCAAACTTCAAGGTCAATGGTAATATCTGGAATCAGGACAACCTGCTTAGATATATCGTAGATTGTACCTCTGGTCCAAAATCAGGGAAAACTATACATCGATCATACCTCATATTTTCTTTTCATGCCATTGCACATGGGGTTAAGCCAACTTACGACCAGTGGTACGAGCTACCTTAAACGGAATATTTGATATATATTACACATACATTACTACGATAAAGTCAAATTCAAAATTGTATCTTAAATATCGTAATTATTGTCTATGTTAAAATACTTGAAATCTTGAAGACAACTCATTATTTTCTTTATCCAAGCAACATGTATTTCATATCTCAAAATAGAAATTTTCAAGAACAATGTCAAAAATAAAGGTCAATGCCAAAGCCAATATCTTATTTCAAATCTGCTCCCCAGTTATGCTGTGTTTGTAATTTGAGGATTATTGTCGGGCGTTTTCACAACATGGATTAAACGTGTTAAATCAAACTCCGCAATTCATTCGGGGGGGGGGGGGGTGTAAAATGGCTATATACCAGAATTTCCCCCGGGGGTAAAACTACTATATAGTAGATTTTCCGGGAGGGGGAAGCCACTGTATAGCTATTTTCCGGGGGGGGGGGGGGGAGAGATGGCTAGGGGGGGAATATCGGGAGCCCTGTTCATAATCCTAACTAGTTTCATCAAAATACCAACAGTGATTCTAGAGAAGAAGTCGAAAATGCGAAAAGCTTATGACGAACGGACGTACTGATGGCACGCTTATGAGCTAAAAAAACCTCTTTAAATCATGAAAAATTATGCCTCCCTATTCCACGATTCATCAGATGAAGGCATATTCTTTTATAATCACAATATGCACAACACATTTTTCTCGAATTTCTTTTTATTTTACTGTAGAAAAATACTTCGTTTCAGGTGCATCTTTTCCAATGGTACACCATCTGTGTCGTAAGATGAAAAAATGCATAATTCATATGAGATGACATAATATTTCATCAATTTCGATCGGAAATATAACCTCTTGTACTTGAACAAGTCAATAGGATGAAGATAATCTGTTAACTGCATTCATGCGCGGACCTGCATGTATATAGGGGTTGGAGACGTCTCTGTATTCCCTGAGTAATGTATTTTTGTTAAAATAATTTGCCGTCACCCAATAAAATTGAAGTTTTAGTCCCATTCTCAAAATTTTAAGATGCGCCTCCCACATCTCCTCGGACTTTGACAAAGATGCTTGAAGTATGCAATTTTTCATGTAAGATCAGAGGTGAGCGATGAGTACTACTTGGGGCTCTTGTTTTTGTAACCAAGCGCATGTAGTATATTGTTGAGGAATTTGAACGGGACTTTCCTATTTTGTGTTCTTTTTCAAAAATGGGATCCGATTCATTTCATGGTGCACATGAACTTACGTTTTACGTTATAAATCTGCATGTCATTAAATAAGAGATGGACGAGCTGACCTTCTTCTTTCAGTACTTTTTCTTGAGGTGTATTTTAGAATGTAAGAGCTCCAAAAGACCTTAAATTAAGATGAAGAAGATTCTGACGACAATCTCAACAGCACTTACATGTACAATAGAGCACCAAACTGAGCATCGAAGGACCCCTAGCAAGCTGAGGTGGGACCAGATACCCAGGTGTCAAGGCAATAAAACTTGTAAACAATTAGATCGCAACCCCTTCCCTTTGACCCCTCCCCATCCAGGGTGGCCTAGAAAAAATATCCAGGCGCGGGGGGGGGGGGGTTCTATATGCATAATTTTTGAAGAAATCATATGTAAAACGGGAAAAACAAGGATTTCTGGAAAAATTCAGTGTGGCTCTGATCTATAACCCCCTCCCCTAGATCCGTCCCTTACCCATTAAATTTTGTCATCTACTTGAATGAGTCACAGATAGGGACGAGTTTTACCTGTTCATTCTCTACGTCCTTAAACGACACACACACCTGTCTGAATGAAACATGTAGGACGAGGGACCACGTACGTAATTGACAAAAATGACGTGTAACGTATTTCCGTCCATTCCCACAATTTAGACCAGTAAAATTTAAACGGAAGTAAATATCGTAGCATTGTATATAAAGGTGTCCAACTAAAGAATTTGTCAGTTACTCCAACAATCTTAAGAATTTCGAGGATATTTTTTTCTAAGTTGAGAATTTCTCAATTTTTCATTTGAAATATGACGTTAAGGAAAAGTGTTTTAATTCTTATATTTTATTTCATATGCTGGACCGATAGATCACTAGGACAGCTACAGCTTAGTAAGTTCTCTCTCTCTCTCTCTCTCTCTCTCTCTCTCTCTCTCTCTCTCTCTCTCTCTCTCTCCAACATAGTCATATAATATTACCTATAACAAGTTATAAAACTAATTATCAAGTTTAATGCTAAATACAGAAGCCGACTAGTGCCAACCTAAGTGAAATTTTTAAGTCGTAATTATTATAACGACTTAGTATATCGTAATTACGACTTGGTATGTCGAAATTACGACTGAGCTTTACCGAAACTACGACTTAGCTATCGCGTAATTACGACTTAATATGTCGTAACTTCGACTTAACTATCTCGATTTTACGACTTAATATGTCGTAATTACGACTTAATATGTCGTAATTACGACTTAGTTTATTATAATTTCCACAATGACCAAGGCCAACATGAAACCATGACTGCAGCTAGGGAGATCGCAGGGATTTTATGCAAGGAAAAACAGGAAGCCCAAGTATGCCTATTTACCCGACAATCCTATCCACCCTGTTGAAAAAGATGAATGAATAAGATAAAAATTCAAGGGAATGACCCATTCACAACCTTTGTTTAATCAATCAAAAATCATGAAAACTCAAAAATTAAATCTCATAAAAAAACATTGTATAAATATTCATCTATATTGTGAAAAGAGTTCAATAGATAAAAGAAATAATACAATATAATTGATGATTTTTGGAGATTACTATGTCGTAATTACGAGTTAGCTTAGTCGAGATAACTCAGTCGTAATTACGAGATAAGTAAGTCGTAATTACGACATACTATACAAGTCGTAATTACGAGATAGCTAAGTAATTACGACATACTAAGTCGTAATTACGACATACGAAGCCGTAATTACGATTTAAAAAGTTCACTTAGGTTGGCACTTATCGGCTTCCGTATACTTTCAAATTATAAACGTGTCTAAGTTAAATCAATCTTCTATTTTTCGTAGATTGCTTCGGTAGAACAGGATGTTACAACCTAGGATATTCGGTAAGTTCTTTAGTTTTGACATTTTTTCCGAAAATTTTCAACAGAAATGGAAAAATCAAATTCAAGGAATTGTGGTCCCCCGCTTTTTGGTGTTTGTCTTTGAAGAAATGCTTACAGACACCCCCCCCCCCCCCCCCCATTCTTAAGTTTTCATAATATATCTCATATATTATCTAAATTCTAAATATGAAAAATTAAACTCCGAGAAAAGGTCAAAAGGTCCAAACTTTTGTTTTGTTACGAATGGACAGGGCTCATGAAAAGGTATGCACATGTGAAATATTAAAGTCCTATCATTTAAATTACCATCCAAAACTTATGAGCGAGGTTGAAGTTCTTAAATGTGGATCAACCTCCAAGGACGAGGTCACAAGGTCAGAATGGTGTTACCAACAGAAAGGTCTTGCCACAAGGAATACACATGTGAAATGTGAAAGCCCTATCACTTTCCGTTCAAAAGTTATGGTCAAGGTTAAAGTTTTTAAAAAGTATGTCAAACTCCAAGGTCTACAAAAATGTAGGTCACAAGGTCAAAAATTTTGGTATATTCATGGAAAGATCTTTTCACACGGAATACACATGTGAAATGTCAAAGCCCTATCACTTTCCATTAAAAAGTTATGGACAAGGTTAAAGTTTTTTTGAATAGTAGGTCGAACTCGAAGGTCAAGGTAACAAGGTCAAGACTTTTGGTATCCATGGAAAGGTATTGTCACAAGGAATACACATGTGAAATATCAAAGCCCTATCACTTACCATTCAAAAGTTATGCACAAGGTTAAAGTTTTTGATAAGTATGGTCAAAGTCCAAGGTTAAGGTCACAAGGTCAAAAATTTTGGCATCCATGGAAAGATTTTTTTCTCAAAGAATACACAATTGTAATATGAAAGCCCTATCACTTTCCATTCAAAAGTTATGGTCAAGGTTAAAGTTTTTAATAAGTAGGTCAAAGTCAGGGTCAAAGTCACAAAGGGAAAAAAATTGGTATCCATGGAAAGGTCTTGTCACAAGAAATACACATGTGAAATATCAAAACCCTATCACTTTCCATTCAAAAGTATGGTCAAGGTTAAAGTTTTTAATAAGTAGGTCAAACTCTAAGGTCAAGGTCACAAGGTCAAAAATTTAAGTAAGTTTGGTAAGTGCAGCACATATTCTTTGATCAATATTGGCTTTTAAAAGCAAAATCTCACAAGCGGATAAAGTAGGCCAAGGTCATCTTATGAAATATTGATCAAAGATACATCCAATGTGCAAGTAACATGTAGCACTTATACTTTGCTCAAAATTGATTTTAAAGAGCAAACTAATACAAGTGGGAAACTTAGGTCAAAGTCATTTTATGAAAGATCCAATACTTGTATTTCAAGTTTGGTACGTGTAAAAGCAAATTAAATCACTCAAGCGGAAAAAAGTAGGTGATATGCTGCATCTGATTCATGGGTCCATCTAAACGTATATCAAGATGAGTCACTTGTTCATATTTGGTCACTTAAGCATCAGTACTTTGTCAGATACTGAGCTACCTCAAACGTCTTAACCAAGTCACTAAGCTACATAAAACTTCTTAATCGAGTCACTGAAGCGGAAATTATAGGTCAGATGCAGCATCCAATGCATGGGTTCACTTCAGTATCTCAAGATGAATCACTTGTGCAAGTTTGGTTACTGTAGCAAAAGTACTTTGTGAGATACTGAGCTACCACAAAAAGCATCAGATGCAGCATCTGACCAATATTTTCCACTTCATTGACGGAAACGCAGAAGCCGGAGTATAGCATAAGCTCATCCCAACTTCGTCGAGGTGAGCTACAACGGAAAAAATAAACATTGTGGCAAATTTTAAGGAAAAGGATTTTATCCCCTATCCCTCCCCCTTTGCATTATTACTTGCAATTGTTCAGCTATTCAGAGTAATAAACGAGAGCGAGTATATATCTATTTAACTATCATAAGTTTTAAACTTTAGGTAATCATAAAATCATTTATATCTATGTTTATGTCATATTCATGTCTACTTGAAATCGTATTATATATACTCATCTTTACAGGAAGGAAGTAACAATTGCGACCGAAGGCTGAGCCAAGCTGAAAACAACCATCAGCAAGAGCTTTCACAGCTTCAATATAAATACAACAAAGAAATAGCGACCAATCAAAGGGAATGTTCTGCGAATCTGACCAATGAAAAAGCACAATGCAATGTTCAAATTCAAGGTTATAACAGAGCTTGTACCTCGAGTATTCAATTGAAGAATAATGAAGTGGATCAATGTAAAAAACAGCTTAAGGACAATACGGCCAATATGAATTTGGCGGTGACACAGAATGTTAGGACGACAATTACAGATCTTTCTACGGAAACGAGGTTCTGTATCCGTCTGACGCAACCCGAATGTCAGGGTCAAAGTTCAACGTGTTTCTGGGACGCTTCATTAACAGTCACAGGGCAGCAAGGAAAAGGAGCTTGTATCTCAGCAAGATTTGAATAAGTGAAAATTATTCGAGTGAAACATATTCAACTTGGCAGAGTTGTTTTCATTCAAAAATATGTGCATAAGAAGAATTGGATGGATTAGAACTTTTCATTAGTAAAGTCATATATGCACCCAAGCGATAACCTGTGTTTGACGAGACCTCAGAAAACTGCCAAAAAAAGAATAACAAATTCAATTTCAAATATTTTCTATCACATGACAATTTAAAAATCCAAAAATTACAAGTGAAAAATTGGCAATTTTCAACTGCATGTTTGGGTTGAAATTAAAATATCATGTTCCTTAGCAACAGTTTTTATTTCAAGGCAGATTACTGAGTATGATACTGTAATGTCAAGGTCACCAGGTCAAAGTTTAAGGTATCGATGAAAAAAAGTCCTGTTACGTGAAATGCACAAGTCATTTGATATGGTCCAGAGCAATAAAAATTCAACTAAAACAGACAAACAGACAAGACAATAGCAGTAACTTCCCTCTCCACTCATTCCCTTGTATGATAAATTGTAGTGGAAAGATATATTAATGAATGCACTGTACATGCTGTAGTAATAATTATGTCTTGTGACATTGTTCCCATGTGTTTATCACTGATTGTTACATAAGTCAGTGGCGGATCTAGCACCCCTTGGCCAGGGGGTCAAGGGGGAAATTTTGCCAATTTCTACTGAAAATGGGCCAAACTATACCTGTTTTTGGAAAAAAATTGTTGGGGGGGCACCCTCTCTGCACCCCCCTAAATCTTCCACTGTAAGTTTGTACATAATTATATTGTTTACATTAATATTCGTACAATTAATGTTGTAACTTAAATTCTCAGACAGTTTGTTGTAATTTTGATATATTGATTTTAATTATCAGATTATTTAATAAATAAATTATCAATATACATAATGCACTAACATTTGTTGCTTTCTTTCCTTTAAAACATAAAGTAAATAGATATATTTGTCTGTTCACAAGTTCATTGTGCTGTCTGTTCATAAGGTCATTGTGCTATGTGTTCATAAGGTCATTGTCCTAGCTTCACATAGTCATTGTGCTGCTCGTTCATAATTAGGTAATTGTGCAATCTGTTCATCAGGCCATTGTGCTGTTTGTTCATAAGACCATTGTGCTGTCTGCTTGTAAGGTCATTGTGCTATGTGTTCATAAAATCATTGTGCTGTCTGTTCATAAGGTTATTGTGCTGTATGTTCATAAGGTCATTGTGCTGTATGTTCATAAGGTTATTGTGCTGTATGTTCATATGGCTATTGTATTATCTGTTCATAACGACATTGTCCTGTATGTTCATAGATCCTTCTGCGGTCTGTTCATGATGTCAACATTCTGACTATTCTTAAGGTCATTGTGCTGTCTGTTCATAAGGTCATTGTGCTGTCTATTCTTAAGGCTATTGTGCAATCTGTTGATAAGATCACTGTGCTGTCTGTTCATAATGTCATTATGCTGTCTGTACATATGGTCATTGTGTTGTCTGTTCATGTAAGGTCATTGTGCTGTAAGTTCATTGTTTGTTCAAAATGACATTGTGCTGTCTCTTCATAATGTCATTGTGCTGTCTCTTCATAATGTCATTTTGCATTTGTTCATAAGATCATTGTGCTGTCTGTACATATGGTCATTGTGTTGTATGTTCATTGTATGTTCAAAATGTCATTGTGCTGTCTCTTCATAATGTCATTGTGCATCTGTTCATACGATCATTGTGCTGTCTGTTCATAAGGTCATTGTGCTGTCTGTTCATAATGTCATTGTGCTGTCTGTTCATAATGTCATTGTGCTGTCTGTTCATAAGGTCATTGTGCTGTCTGTTCATAATGTCATTGTGCTGTCTGTTTGTAATGTCATTGTGCTGTCTGCTCATAATGTCATTGTGCTGTCTGTTCATAAGGTCATTGTGCTGTCTGTTCATAAGGTCATTGTGCTGTCTGTTCATAATGTCATTGTGCTGTCTGTTCATACGATCATTGTGCTGTCTGTTCATAAGGTCATTGTGCTGTCTGTTCATAATGTCATTGTGCTGTCTGTTCATAATGTCATTGTGCTGTCTGTTCATAATGTCATTGTGCTGTCTGTTCATAATGTCATTGTGCTGTCTGTTCATAAGATCTTTTTGTTCATAATTTCAATTATTGTCTATTCAGAGGGTCATTTTGCTATCTGTCCATAATTTAAATGTTCATGAAGAGTAATCTTTGACATGAAAACAACTTCCACAAAATTTCTTTTTAAATAGTCCACAATGCCCCATTATAAAACTCTAAACTATCATAATAATATAAAAGCCTGCAAGCAAAACAATAATATTTCAGTTAAGAATATTCTGTACATGTACTTACATTTGCACTTGTTTCGTTGAAAGAGTTAGTAAGTCTTGAATAATTTAAGATTCTGTATTTAGGTGGCACAATCGGCTCTCCAAGGAGTTCTTTGGCATCTGGATAGTTTTGAAAAATTCTTATTGATTCATTCATCCAATCACATTCATTCAAATATTCTGAAATTAAAAAAAAAGAAATTCTTAAAAACTTAGGAAAAATTACAGTAACATCATCATGATCATGATACAAAATGCTAGTATGATGTACTACTACTGTAAAACGGCATCTACTTTTATTGAAGTTGTACAACCACAGATCTAGAGGGGGGATGTTGGAAGTCAGGACCCCCTACCCCTTGAATTTTTGCCATGATTAAAAATCTTGTCTTTTTCTCATTTTTAAATATTTACTATACATTATAATTTTGCTTACCCCCGCCAATACCATAAAATGGTATTGGTAATTCATTGGAATATCTAGAAAACTGATCATGGGGAAGGGGGGGGTCCAAGCCATCACGGAGGGGGTCTAACCTATGGTTTTGATAAAATTTATGTGTAAAAAACAGGAAAAATCAGTATTTTTGGCAAATTCCAGTGGGGTCCCATGTCCTGAATCGCCCCCCCTTCTCTAGATCTGTGCTTGATTGTCAATTTTAATATCGATTATCGAAGGGGTTTCAACAATTGACTATCGAAAGTCGGTAAACTATCATCACATCACTAGCTATTGGAGCCACAAAAGTTAATCGGTACAAAATTTTTTTGGGGGGGGGGGGGGGTAGGTGCTTGTGCCTTTCTAATGGGCTAATTTGGGAGAAAACTGAACCATACTTTTTTTCCAAAGTACAATCCTTTATCTACACTAAATTTCAGGTATCATCAAAAGAATAGGTAATGAGGTAAAGCTTTTAAGATACTGAGGTAAGAACATTTTAGCTGTTAACTTCTGTATTTTCAGTTTTAATTTTACATGTATTTTTTTTTCAAAATTACATTTTGGGAAAAAATAGAGGTATTGGGCCGAAAATCAAGGAAAACAGCCCTTGTACTTGTATGTAGAAAAAACTGTGACTTCCGCTGGCAACAGTTTCTCAAATAGAGGAGGAAGAGAGAAATTAGTTACAGTGCAATGAAGAAGTGATATTTTGCTGTGCCTTAATCTCCGTTTCAGTTGATTCATGCATATTTCTTGACTGAGAATCAACGATTTTCCAAGTAACTTTCCACCCATAGTTTTGGTATAAATTCTGTATGAATTATGAAATTTTCCCTATGAATTACTATCTATATATATTCTTGGTAAAATGCAAATAAATTTTTCATCTGACATGGCCTAGAATATATAAAATCAGCATATATAAACAAAGTACACTTAAACCTGTATTTATCACGGATTTAGCTGTAACTACTTGAAATGGTCATTAAAGCTATTCCAGAAAATGTTTGAACAAATATGAATCACCACATAGTCAGGAACATATATATAAAATTTATGATAATATCTAATAAGATTTTCATAATTGATACAGAATTTACACAAAAACTATTGGTGGAAAGTTACCCAGAAAATTGTCGATTTTCAGACAAGAAATACGCATGAATCAACAGTTGCAACGGAGAAGGCACAGCAAAATATCAGTACTTCTCCATTGCACTAAGAGAGAAATGTGGCGCATTACATACATAGAATAGCCAGAATAACTCCTATTAACCGAAATGACGGGGTAATAACCGAAATGACGCCTAAATTAACCGAAATGACGCCTAAATTAACCGAAATGACGCCTAAATTAACCGAAATGATGCTTTAAGTTAAAAGTGACATGATTTAGTGCAACATAGTAAAATAAATAAACATTTTGAAATGTTTCGTCATCTGTTTACTGTCCGCGAAGCTGACCTCAGAAATCGGAAAATTGAAGTTTTCTCTACTTTGTTGGCATACTTTCCGATTAAAATTTATATAGGGGGATAGATCTCGAACTCTCATAACTAACGGTGTATGATATATGTCTGTACGACCAATACTATGTTCACAATGACAGAAAATAGTTTTAGATAGGGAGTTTTCTATGTTAATTTTAGCGTGACGTCGTCAACCTTTTCCATAGACTCAGAGTTAAAAATCGGCGACGTCACGCTAAAATTAACATAGAAAACTCCCTATCTAAATCGATTTTCTTTCACTGTGAGCAAAGTACATCATACACCTTTAGTTATGAGAGTTTGAGATCTATCCCCCTTAATAAATTTTAATTGCAAAATTGCAGAGTACAGAAAACTTCAATTTTCCGATTTCTGAAGTGAGCTGCGCGGACAGTAGTCTGATTTGTCCCCTTTAGCTCTGACAGTATTGACAAAATTTAAGATATACAGGTAAAACATTTAAGCTTTCAGCTACTCTTTGTAAGAATTCAACTTAGCGGGACTTAACTCTCGTTTTTTCTACATGGATCGAAAACCATGAACGTCAGAGTAAATTCCAGTACTTTTCGCAAGAATTTCCTCTGATCAATAAAAATTAATATTATTTACGTACTTGTAGCGGTATACATTACACTACCATGATAAATAAGATACAATGATGACCCGGTCATTAATGAAATTAGCACGTAGGTCGAGTTTTCCGCATTTTTTAATTTGTGAAATCCCCGTCTAAGGGAGCTAAATATGGTCATTTTCAAGTGGAGAAATCCCTCTGTCGAGAGGAGCACTGTATTCTGGAAGAGATTGGCGGAACCATAATTGTTTCCAATGGTCAAGTCGGTGTCTGTCGGTCGGGGATCTAAAAAATAAACAGCATTTTGGAAAATTCCAATTCGGATCGAAATCCTGACCCCCCCCCCCCCCCCCCTTGATTTCCAAGCTTGTGCATACAGTCGAAGACTTCGAGGTGAGAATGGAACCTGAATTTTGATTCATAAATAAATGAACATTCAAGCTCCTGTGATTAAAGGTTTGATTCCTGGGAGTGCTAGAATTTACGAAATGACAGGTAAAGATCAGCATTTTTAAAATTTATTTATTTATTTATTTATTTATTTATTTATTTATTTATTTATTTATTTATTTATTTATTTATTTATTTATTTATTTATTTATTTATTCCCCTATGAGTTTGGTAAATTTATACAACTAAAATGATGGATCAATGATACTGACCCAAATCATGTAGAGTTCTAAAACATCTTTACTTCAAATCAGAATTATTTTATTTAAGTTTCTCAGAGATTCGTGACAGGATTTAATATTCCATATTTTTTTCTGTTTAACAAGTTTAAAAAAAAAAAGAATACATGGAATTAAGATATGACGTGAATCAATATATTCAACTCGCCCTCTACCGTAAGTTTTCTTTTCTGTAAAAGTGATGAAAAAAATTGAAATAGCCGGGCTTCATGTGTCGACATAGGAACTGCAACATAAAACATTGTGTGCATGTGTCCCTTGCCAAAAATCTGAATTTCTAATCAGACTAATGTGAAGATATAGTGCTCAACTTTCAATCATTTTGCCCTAAAAGACAGGGTTTTCGAAAAATCACATAAGATTTGTCATTTTTTGTTTAGATGAAGCATAATATTGAATGAGAAAATAGAACCTTTTTTTAAAATATTTGATTGGGGCCAAAAAGGGTCACTTTTCGATCGATGGACTCCACTTGCACATTATTTACCAAGTTGTGACTCTATTGCGAACTTAACGTACGTACATTGCCTGCATGTTTATATTTCTTGGTGTAAAGGCTAAATACATGTATCTGATTCCCTGCATGAAAAGGGTGAAAACATATATGGGGGGAGCGAACGAACGCCTTACAGACTGAAAATATACGGGTATGGAACACACTGAGATGAAAATTTAGGCGAAATGAAAGGAAAAAAAACAATGGTAAGACGATATTTTTAAAAACAATTCATTGGTTTCAAGTATGGGGATTTTAAATACTAGTATTGAATTCTAATTCAGGGTTCTTGATATCGGCCTTACTCCAAATTATGATACCAGGTTAAATAGCTCTTGATTTCATTTTCGTGCGTGAACATCGAAGGCGGTTGCAACTAACCAAACAAAGGCTGCTTACTCCTCCCGGGCACCTGGTCCCACCTCTAGCTTGCTAGGGGTCCTTCGATGCTCAATCTGGTGTTCTATTGTGAATGCTGTTGATCTTCTTTATTTCATTTGTGTCACACTTATGCCCTTAATTTGCCATGTGGAGCTCGTAAAAGAGTTTCCCGCGAGGGGTTTGACAGTAAGCGTTTTAAATGCTTTTCCCTGACAAGGTCACCGTAGCACTTTCTATATAGACATAACCTCAGGCAGTGCATGTTTTGTAGATATTGTTTTCATTTTCATGCATGCACATCGACGGCGGATGCCGTTAGTCAAATTGGGGATGCTTACTCCTCCCGGGCACATGATCCCACCTATAGCTTGCTAGGGGTCCATCGATGCTCAATTTGGTGCTCTATTGTGAGTGCTGTTGAGATTGTCACCAGGATCTTCTTTATCTCATTTGAACACGTAATTTTAAAACATTTTTTAAGTATAAAAGCAACAATATATTACATTATCGTTCTCCTGCATTACATTATTAGACGCCGCGAAAAAAAAAGATTTACAGTAATAATTAAGGAATCAAATAAGATAGAAAAAAAACCGGTCAACATTGGTCGATTAAGAGGGACAAACAACCCCCCCCCCCCTAAAATCGTCAAAGTATGGCTTTCACTTGCATGGGCTCAAATTTGTTTGTGTAGACTTAATTTGAGGTCGTTTGAAGTCGAATGTTTCGCTGAATGGCTTCTGCTCACCACCTAACTTTGATTAAATTGCGCTTGCATATTAGTTTTGCAATAAAAAAAAGCCAAAGCTATTCAAACATGAAATCCATACAATTTTGTTGGAGATAGAACACTCTTCCATTAAGCTTTACTAGATACCTGTACGTGTTCATTACAAAGAAAGAATGCACGTACTTTACACTTTACCACTGTTTTTTTCTCACTTTTTGGGGAAGGGGTCAAGGCCGATATGTGGGGGGAAATATCAGCGTGAACTAGATCTAATCAAAGGGTACCCCCGGTTTTTTTTTAAATAATAGATCAAGATCCTTGCAAAAACTGTATTAAATAGCATCAATATGATATAAATTGCTTTAAGTACATACAGGTACATTAAAGGAGCCATATTCTACTATGTGGAAAGATTTTGTTGAATTTTAGACACCATTACATGTACGATATTTAGCTAAAGGAAAGAAATCTTGTTTATAGGGGAAAATTTCTATCGTATATATGAGGGGAAAAATATATGCTCCAGCTAGAGAGGGGGGTATTGGGCCGAATATAATATACTGCCTTTTCTTCTTTCTTTCTTTTTTTAAATTTCTTTTTTTTTTTAATTTGGATAAAAAACAATGTTATCCAAAATGAAAAGAGTTAAAAATTCGATGGCTTTTACGCCCCACATTTTGGGTTAGGTTTGTTTAGGAGATAGAACAAGTCCGTAACGGTTCCAATTAATGATATGCTCAACTCAATTTTGACAAAAATGGAGTAGAACACTACATTTTGTACATGTATTGCATGTAAGACTGAGTGCGCGAAAGGATGTGTAAGGGGGGGGGGGGGGGGGGGGCAGGAGAAATAATGCCACTCTGACATCGCCTCATGGCTCGCTGCCAGATTTGAAATTACTATTGTCGTATGTGGGCATCACTATACCTAAGATTGTTAAACGGCTTCCGGGCATTGGATATGATACTCCGCTATTTTCTGAAGAAGTTGATGTAAAAAACTTTATTTTCCGTGTTAAATTCGCGGTTCCCACATGAGTTGAAAATTAGTAAGATTCTGTCAATAGGCTGTACAGTAATGTCATAGGAAGACAGTATGATTTGGCGAGTTTTGGCAACTTCAATGTCCGTTTTCTTAGGTTTCTAGTTTGATAATTCGTGTTCCGGGCATCGCGACTGAAAGTTTATAACAAATACATGAATTCAGGTATCGTCGTTTTTTCGGTTAAATAATTTTGGCGGTTCCCACATATTTTAAAAATTCCTTCTTTTTACGAAATTTCCTCTATTTTATAGTATAAAACCATTATGTTCTCTTATAGAATTGAAAATAGGTCATGAATCATCGTTACATAACAAATTGAAAATAATATAAATAACAGAAATTAAATAAAACGAAGATTTTACGGAGAAAAGCTACCAACTGATTTTAATGGGAGTTTCGCCGAACTTCGTCACGTGACTGAAAGAAGTGGCATCATTTCTCCACATGCCCAACCTAAACAAGGACCGCCCTTGCGGACACACTGAGCAGAGGGGAAAAGCATTGAAGGTGGGGGGGGGGGGGGGGGGGGGGGGTTGGCTAGGACAAAGACACCGGCTCACTCCTCGCGAAAAAAAATTATGCAAATGGTGCAATCTGAATATTTGAAACCTGTATTAATTAGCTTTACCAAAAGTGCAATAATAAGAAAAGAAAATATGGAGTATCCATGCATAATTTTCACCGATTTTGGACCAGAGGTACAATTTACCTGAAGATAAGGGTCGATCTTGGCACTGAACCTCATGCCGTATTTCTTCTGCATGGCGATTCGTATGTAAAAAAGTCAAACTATTTCATCATGGTCTATAAAGATCGATCCTCAAGAAAAACTTGTTATTTTAAATTGATTTTTTCAAACAAAAAGACGACTAGACTAGCGAGCATCATATAACTTCAAGCATATTTTAGCGGTCATTCGAATTTTAACGTCATGCAGATTTTTTTTTTCATTATATGGCATTGGTAACTTTGTTTTTTCTAAAATTCCATCAAGACGAACATTGTCCCTAAAAGCATCTACCGTCTATTTCCCAACAAATGCCTGTCGTGGTCTAATTTGTTGTTCACACCTCGTACGGGGGTCAAATATTACGCAATTTATAGTATTGCCTGTATATGACACGCCTGTGATCACTCTGATTTGAATATACAACCTCTATATATGAACTGACACTTATACCCGGCTAACTAAGGCCATCACTCAATGATAGGTAAAAGTCATATTTGGTTAATTCCGAATACGCTGTAAAGTCGTTTTAGAACCCCCCCCCCCCCCCAAGAAAAAAAAAATAGATTAATAGATAACATATAAAAATTAATAGATAAATCAATAAAACGTATTTGGTACCGATTTGTTTTTATCTATCTTCAAGTAAACAAGATAGAGGAGTTTCATCCCTCACTGCCTTCAGATAGTCTCTAACACTCGCTTGGGTGCACATGACGTCACACAAAGGGGCAGATAATTCAGTCTCACCGCTTCAACGATTAGACTTTTCAAGTCGATTTACAGGAAAACGGACGGTCGGAAAAATATAATTCTTTTGAATTTTTTTCTCTAGTATGAATAAGTAAAATAAAGTAAAGCTTTTTTTAGCATTAAAAACCTTTAGAGGTGACCTTTAAGTTGACTCATCCCTCCTCCTTTTTTCGAGTAAAAAAGTATTCTTTTCTCGAGAGGCCCTGTGGTATCCCCCTAAGAGAGTATTCTAGCCTTCATGGATGCGGGGAATGGGGAGGTTCAACTTCAGCCCAATTTTATTAGAGAAAAAGTGGCAACTCCAGTAAAGAGTACAGCAAGGAAAGATAGATAACTCTTGCAACATTAAAATTGCCACATCGAGAAGAACGTGTTGTTGATTTAAAAAAACATTGTCTAAGCTTTCATAATTAAAGAATGTCTTCGACTGAGGATACTGAAGTGAAAGCGGGACATCCTCCAGCAGGTAATCAAACAACGTCAGTGCCAAAGAACTTTAATAAATCACATTTTCCGTGGTGATCAGAGGAAATCCGTGAAATGATTGAGGGGAAAACAGCTGTACTGTTTCATTGCTGTTTTGGAATAAATTAATCGACACTTTATTATTTCAGCAGTGTTTTGCAAGCTCTTAGATATATTTTAGAAGTTCCCTTGATGTCAGGGCCTTTAACATTTTTAAATTTAAAAAATAAAAATGCAAACATAACAATTTTTTTCAATCCCTTCACCCTTAGCTTTTATCATGTTCAAAATGGACAAAGTATATTTAACTAAGTAAAATCCATCTTTTACATTCAATGCAAAAGAGTCTACTTAGGTAAAATATACAGTTCCCTTTTTGCACTTGAAAAAGGCAACTGTCTGTGCGGCTCACTTCGGAAACTGGATAAACATGATTTTGAATACTTTGTCATACAAAAACTTCAATGAAATGGATACCATTCAGTTGACCTCGCTTAGTCGTAAATTTCAGTGAAAGTTGTATTTTAGTTAGTGCTTGCAATCAAACTTTGTAGACAAAACAATTAAGTTTTAGATGGGCGTTTCCACAGTGGCGTTTAGATGGGCGTTTAGACAGTTTCCATGCTAATTTTTTCTGTGATGTCTTGACGCTGTCCATAAACTTGATGTAAACATCCCTTCTAAAAAGTATTTTGTCTGTATAACATGACCGCATTAACACATGACCATATATCGTATACCAAAATTTACGACTAAGCGAGATCTATTGAATGGTATCCATGTCATTTAAATTTTTGCGTGACTTGTGTTTATCCAGTTTCCGAAGTGAGTCGCGCGGACATTAAGTAAGGGGTTGAAATGTGTGCATTTGATTGTGAAACTTGTTTGTATTTATTCCCATCATTCATTCCCTCTGGATGAAACATTTGAGTTTTCTCAATTTTTTTTTTTTCATTACCATTTACTTTACGTAAGTGTATATATATATCAGCCGACCTGTGGTACTAGTGTAGTTCTAATCCGCAACCTTCTAGTCGATGGCCCAACACCTTAACTACTAGACAACAGTGCTGACAGCAGTTGAATATTTTTAGAATTAAATGTTTCACTGCCATTATTTATTTCAGTGAAGGCTGGGGGAATGAGAATTGTTCAACACAAGCATGAGAAGGGAGAACCTGCCCCAGCTCAAACCAAAGAAGAACAAGAGGAATTTGGTCCGGAGTAAGTATGATTAAGTTCAGATTTAACCAAATAAATACAACTTACAAGACCTCTTTCTGATCTTATTATCATGATTATTATATGAGCATGTGGAGCTTGAACATGCTGAATAGTCGGAGTTGATGTTGTTTGGCATTGCGTTTCATTACCATGATTACAACATCGTAGTTAAAGATGCAATTCCATTGTGACAAGAGGTAGTTTTCATGATATGTCTTACTAACTCTAGCCAGAGGCCTGAAAATACCAGAAATTCTACCAGGCAATTAGAAACTATACGAAATGGCAGTAGAATAGAGGATTTGCCAAATGCTCATCATAACCTGCACACCTGTCGGCGGATTTATATATTATGACATCAAAATCAATTGCCCGTCAACGCTTTGTATGACCGGCCAATGATTATGAAGTCACTACGTAAAAGTCTGCCAGCATGTATATGATGTACAATACACATAGTGGTTCAAAATTATTTTGTGAAGGCTGAAAAGCAATGAAAATATTTCATGTTGATGTCAGTTGCTTTCTCTCAAAGTAGATAGAAAAATCAGATGTATCATATGTACTGTACCACATTCTACATGTACTTAAGAAATCAATACATCGCTTTTGAGATCCTAAATACAGACCGCAACTGTTTAATTTTTAGCTCACCTCGACGAAGTAGAGTGAGCTTATGCTATACCCCCGTGCGTCCGCATCCGCGTCCGGTTAAGAAGTTTGGGGTAGCTCAGTATTTAGCAAAGTACTGATGCTACAGTAACCGAACTTGCACAAGTGATTCATCTTTGGATGCTTAGGTGAACCCATGCATCAGATGCTGCATCTGACTTACCTTTTCCGCTTGATTGACTTGGTTAAGAAGTTTGGGGGAGCTCAGAATGGCTTGGTTAAGACGGTTGGGGTAGCTCAGTATCTGACGAAGTACTGATGCTTCAGTTACCAAACTTGCCCAAGTGATTCATCTTTGGATGTCAAGAGGAACTCATGCATCAGATGCAGCATCTGACCTACATTTTCCGTTTAATTGACTTGGTTAGGCCAAGAAAAAAAATATGTGTGTTTCCCATAACATGCTGAAAAAAAATAGGGTAGGTCGGTCGGAATTTTTTTTTATTATTATTATTTATTCTTCTAGCCATGTTTATAATTATATTTCAAAAGAGATCTTAAGGGATTAAAAATGGAATCATGACCTTCAAATATGTGTAGTCTGTATAATTCAAGATACTCAGAAATGTTTAACGATTTAGAAAAGGGAGAAAGGAGGCCATTTTGTGCCTGCAACCTTTGGGAAATAGTAAATGTTTTTAAATGATATTACTCTTCTTTAAACTGGCCTTCCAAGCATAGTGGCCTTGAATCTGGATTTTTATGATCTATCTAGAGCTCATTGTTTTTTTTTTTCCTAACAATGACCATGACCTTTGACCTAATTACACCAAGCAAAAGGCTTCTCCTCCTGATAAAAAACGTATTTATAGTCCGAGATACCTTAATACCAAATCCAGCCTTTGACGATTATTTTGGAAAATGGAAGCTGGCCTGCCAACCCAACCCAGCCCCATTCCACCCCAATAGTCATCAAAGGCTTGCTTTGGCCGGGTATTTCTGACTAGCAGATCCCTACAAATTTGGCTCGGCTAGATGGAAAGGTTCTTGAGTTATCACTTGGATACCAATATTTCAAATTAATATTTCCTACACCAAGGACGTACACCTTTGATCTTACCCAAAAATCAATAGGCCTACTTCCATATTGATCCCTATATTGAAATGCAACGTCACAATAACGCCAAATTTCATTGTGTACGGCCATAAAACGAGAACATAATCGCCGTTAAAAGTAAACGTCACCATTTTGTCCTAAATTTCCAAAAATAGAGATAGCATCAAAATGGGAGTAACTTGCTTCTGACGTTAAGTTTGCAACCGGTAAGTGCTGATTTCACGGTGCAAACATCCGTTTTACGTGTTGCTAGAAAAAGAAGTAAGTAACCAGTTTGAATCTCAAGTTTAAGACGAGTTATCATGTGGAAAAGTGTGAAGGAAGGACGGGAATGGCGCTCACTAATACGTTGCAAGGGGGGGGGGTTAAATTTATTGAGGAAGTCGGTTTGAAATACTTAATCATCAGGGCTTTGATTTGTCAGGGTGAGACGTTTGATCCGTCGTCAAGGCATAGAAACATAATACGGTTAGATCTGCTCGAACAATGATATTGTAAGTTTATCTCGTTGACGCCGTACAAAAATGTTCTATGAATAAAATATCAAACCATCCACTGTCTAAGGACTGATTTGCTAAAAATTATCCTGCATGCCCTTTTTTTTTCGTCTTAGCGTTATTCGAATACAAAAACTTTCTTTTACAATATAAATGTGAACAAGATGGGTCTTTTAAATTATCGACCAGCGCGCAGTCACGCACAGATATAAAATTGCTGCACTATTTGCGAATTTTGAATCTTCGATTTTTTCAGTTTATACGTAATTTTATAAACCGTAGGAACCAAGCATACATCGTTACATGTTTTACAAAAGACGTTTGCGTGAAATGAAACGACCAGCACGTGCATGACCTCAAATATTTACTTAGGTTATACTAGGTACATGTAAATTAAAAACTAAGAGTCCCCTTCGGCGTTGCCGGTAGGGGACTAATAATTACATGTACATGTACTACCAATTAAATCATCAAAACCCTAGTAATGCGTTTTTATAACAATCAGTACGCCTTTTTGGGAAAAAACAAAGCCTGTCTGAACAATAAGTAATGTTTCGAGAGAGAATTATAGATTATTTTTACAATTTCTAAGAGCGTATAATTATAGAATAATATAAATCGGTAGATATGATAGATAATGTTACAAAGCAGAAGATTTCGTCAAAATCGGTAGATTTAAAATTTCTGGCACTCATTTCGTTAAGAGCAACGGTCGTAAATATTGGTGAAGAAATACCTAAATGCAACTAAAAATCGGGAAAAAAACGTTAGGGTCGGCGGGTTTGAATAGGGTCGGTCGGGTGATGGGAAACAAAGGTATTTTTTCTTTTGGCCTTAAGAAGTTTGGGGTTGCTCAGAGTAGCTTGGTTAAGAAGTTTGGGGTAGCTCAGTACAGTGATCGGGATAGGCAATCAGGTGAATGTTGACTATGGCCCCATATCCTGGAACATCAATGTGCCATTTACAAAATGAATGTGCCATTGTTGAAAATGAATGTGCCATGAGCAATTTGCAAAAAAATCCAAAACAAATAAACCAAGAACATATATAGATCTGCATCACCCGCCGCTCCAAATGTCTAGACGAACTTTTCTGTACTTAAACATGGGAAATAGGGAGACGCATTTGACCAAAACAGTCTCAAAAGATCGTCTTGAAGATTTGTTGCATGCTTTATACCTGAATTTATAATTCAAAATTTGCGTGAACCCCCACCCACCCCCCAAAACATCCAAATCTAATGACAAAACTTTATATGAAAGCGCTTTGTGAACAAATTAAGTCCATGATTCGTCTTATAATAACTAGTGAAGTCCATTTGTACGTACATACATGTATAAAGTTTTGAAATAGGGATTGTTGCAATAGGAAACGATGGTGTTTTGAATAAATGACACTTTCAAATTACTGTCTGGTGTATCAATTGATACGAAAAGTAAACAAATTAAATGGCATGCAGAACATTAAATAAGTGGATATGGTTAAGTCATCACCACGTTGAATAAAAGAACAGAAGATTTCCACAATTTGTTTAAAAATTTAATGTGCCACATTGGCGCACTAAGTAAAATTTCAATGTGCAAAAAAATCCAAAACAAACAAACCAAGAACATATATAGATCTGCATCACCCGCCGCTCCAAATGTCTAGACGAACTCTTCTGTACTTAAACATGGGAAATAGGGAGACGCATTTGACCAAAACAGTCTCAAAAGATCGTCTTGAAGATTTGTTGCATGCTTTATACCTGAATTTATAATTCAAAATTTGCGTGAACCCCCACCCACCCCCCAAAACATCCAAATCTAATGACAAAACTTTATATGAAAGCGCTTTGTGAACAAATTAAGTCCATGATTCGTCTTATAATAACTAGTGAAGTCCATTTGTACGTACATACATGTATAAAGTTTTGAAATAGGGATTGTTGCAATAGGAAACGATGGTGTTTTGAATAAATGACACTTTCAAATTACTGTCTGGTGTATCAATTGATACGAAAAGTAAACAAATTAAATGGCATGCAGAACATTAAATAAGTGGATATGGTTAAGTCATCACCACGTTGAATAAAAGAACAGAAGATTTCCACAATTTGTTTAAAAATTTAATGCGCCACATTGGCGCACTAAGTAAAATTTCAATTTGCAAAAAAATCCAAAACAAACAAACCAAGAACATATATAGATCTGCATCACCCGCCGCTCCAAATGTCTAGACAAACTTTTCTGTACTTAAACATGGGAAATAGGGAGACGCATTTGACCAAAACAGTCTCAAAAGATCGTCTTGAAGATTTGTTGCATGCTTTATACCTGAATTTATAATTCAAAATTTGCGTGAACCCCCACCAACCCCACCAAAACATCCAAATCTAATGACAAAACTTTATATGAAAGCGCTTTGTGAACAAATTAAGTCCATGATTCGTCTTATAATAACTAGTGAAGTCCATTTGTACGTACATACATGTATAAAGTTTTGAAATAGGGATTGTTGCAATAGGAAACGATGGTGTTTTGAATAAATGACACTTTCAAATTACTGTCTGGTGTATCAATTGATACGAAAAGTAAACAAATTAAATCGCATGCAGAACATTAAATAAGTGGATATGGTTAAGTCATCACCACGTTGAATAAAAGAACAGAAGATTTCCACAATTTGTTTAAAAATTTAATGCGCCACATTGGCGCACTAAGTAAAATTTCAATGTGACATTTTAGAATTGACTATGGCGCAGGGCGCATGCTTATCCCAATCGCTGTCAGTATGACAAAGAACTGATGCTACAGTAACCAAACTTGCACAAGTGATTCATCTTGGGATGTCGAGAGGAACCCATGCATCAGATGCAGCATCTGACCTACTTTTTCCACTTGAGTGATTTTGCCTTTAAAAGCCAATATTGAGCATAGTATAAGTGCTACATGTACCAAACTTGTATATTGGATGTATCTTTGATCAAACTTTCGTAAAATTACCTTGACCTACTTTTTCCGCTTGAGTGATTTTGCCTTTAAAAGCCGATATTGAGCAAAGTTTATGTGCTACATGTACCAAACTTGCATATTGGATGTATCTTTGATCAAACTTTCTTAAAATGACCTTGACCTACTTTTTCCGCTTGAGTGATTTTGCCTTTAAAAGCCAATATTGAGCAAAGTATAAGTGCTACATGTACCAAACTTGCATATTGGATGTATCTTTGATCAAACTTTCATAAAATGACCTTGACCTACTTTTTCCGCTTGAGTGATTTTGTCTTTAAAAGCCAATATTGAGCAAAGTATAAGTGCTACATGTACCAAACTTGCATATTGGATGTATCTTTGATCAAACTTTCACAAAATGACCTTGACCTACCTTTCCGCTTGAGTGATTTTGCCTTTAAAAGCCAATATTGAGCAAAGTATAAGTGCTACGTGTACCAAACTTGCATATTGGATGTATCTTTGGTCAAACTTTCATAAAATGACCATGACCTACTTTTTCCGCTTGAATGATTTTGCCTTTTAAAGCCAATATACATGTACTTAGAAATATGTTTGAATTGAAT
Organism: Pinctada fucata; assembly: GCA_028142955.1. Classification (NCBI taxonomy): domain Eukaryota; kingdom Metazoa; phylum Mollusca; class Bivalvia; order Pterioida; family Pteriidae; genus Pinctada; species Pinctada fucata. The sequence continues at coordinate 16,031,461 of AP027115.1, forward strand.
TTTGCTGCCACGAGGTGAGCTTCGTAATCTGTGATTACCTATGTTTAAACAGGGATTTCAGGTCACGTGGTACCAAAGTGGGACTGTTTACATTTCGCAGTATGGCAAGTTGATGTGCCGCCTGTTTTGCATTGTTATTAATTTATAGATATTACATTAAGCACTATTGACAGGTGTTCCACCTTTTGTCAATGGCGCATGTGAAAGTCGAAGAAATTCCGGTCCGTAACAGGATCTCAAAACTCGCATATTGCAACTTGCTATGAAAAATACATTTTAATATTTCTTTTTTCAGACCCCCTAAGCCAGACACACATCACCAGAATTTAGTGATATCAGGAGCTGTTACCAAGGTATCATCATTTGAAAAAAAAAGCTGTGTTCAAGAATCAAATTTGGCAGTGGTCCTGTAGCTTTTAGGTTGGGCCTGTAAAATTTGTAGAGTCAAGTGGTTCCTATAGGTCATGGAAAATCATAGAATTTGACCCGTGTCTTGAAAAGTTATGGAAAAGTGGATGCAGTACTGGAAAGTCTTGGAATTTAGCATTAAGTCCTTGATAGTCGTGTAATTTCACTATCACCAGGTTTGTTGTCTTCAAGACGATGTTTATATCTGTGCAAATTCTGATTATGATTGTTTTAAAACATCGCAAAACGGATTAATTTCTTAAATTAAGTATGTTCAATAGACCACTTGCCGAAATTCATAATGGCTGACAAAATGACGAAAAATGTCTGAGCTAAGCAACTTTAGCGCACTTTTTCATTGTTACGTCTCAATGAGATTGCGTCTTTTGACAGGTACATCATAATTAAAAACAACGCCAAAAGATGTCGACTCCGACATTTTGAGCTTTCTAACAAAATCAGAAAATGGTCTATTGTCATGTTTTCCTGTCAGTATCAGTGAAGAGCTTTATTATTGCACATGGCTGCTTGTCTGTCTACAGAGTCATGGAAAGTGTGTTTTAAGGCTACGGAAAAGTCATGGAATTTGGTTTATTTGATAAGCTTTTTGATTTAAGGAATCATTGTGATATTTTTTTGGTTGATCGAGGTATCAACACCAAAAATTGAGGGAAAACTTATGCATCATGCGCTACGCTACGATGCAGATCAACCAAAAAAATATCACAATGATTCCTATCATTTCATTTCGTCATGTTTCAACATTTATTAGCAGCTTTGAAATGGTGTTGCTAAGAGCATACTTCCGGTTTGAGTCAATGCAGGTATCAACACAATTTGTCAGCCAATCAGAATCTTCGTATCTTATTAATGAAAATGGAAATTAAATGATTTGATAATCAATTATGATGGGATTCTTATATTTAACGCTGCAAACCTGTAAAATACTTCATGATTTATCCATAACTAAGTTACTTCACATTGACAGAAAACTTAATCTAAACTCAGCAAAATGTTTTATTCAAGTATGCACACTGACCCAACTTAATGATCATGATGATATCAGCCAATTGTTACAGTAGTTATTTTTTCAACTAATGAACTGTTTCTCTATTGCAAAAACTTCTGATGAAAAGATATCATTTTTATAATGCTTTCAATTTCACGATTATTATCAAAATCTAAAGTAAATATTTGCTGAACTTCAAATCTTATGCAAAGTTAAGTCTGACACCAAGTATATTTTTTTCGCCTGTTATTGTGCTCCTATGGAGTCTATGCGGAATACCCCATTTGAGATGGTGTCTGACGTAAAACCATTGTGTCATCATGAAAATTGTATGGTAGCGACAATTTTCTCGCGTGACGTTTCCCAGAGTTTACACAGCCAATTGTGCCTCATATAAAATTCATGTGAAATTTACGTGAACTTCAATGAAAGTTCACATGAAATTTATGTGAAATGAGCACGAACATGAAATTTACATGAAATTTTTCACATGAAATTCGTGTGAAGATTTTTACATGGATGTGATGTGAATTCAGTAAATCAGTTTCCTGTGTAGGTGACTTAGAAAAATTCATGTGAAGGAAATTTATGTGAAATTCATGTGAAATATTTTTCACATAAATCTTATGTGAAATTTATATAAATTTTACATGAACTTTCGTGTGAAATTTACATGATGCTCATTTCATATGAAGTTCATGTTAGGCACAATTGGCTGTGTAGGGACTGTTTCCATAGAATCTAATGACGTCACAATTCTTCTACATCAGATACCATCCAAAATGGGAAGTAACTCTGGTCTTTGAAATAACCGAATTAAATTGGACTGAAATCAGCATCAGATCTTCCATATATTTCACATACATGTATCTTTAAATGAATTCTTAAGTTCATAATTGACCTTGATGTTTTAATCATGTTAAGGCAACATAAATTTAATTTTTAGTTTTATGGATTTTATTTTTTTTGTTTAAATCGGGTAGGAGGAGGGAATAAAAATAAAATAAAAATCAGTAAATTTCAACATTTCATGTTTTGTGCCATGATCACAATCTTTATTCAGCTTGGTTATCATGTATTCAAAGCCGCATTCTCTAAAACACTTGCATGATAAAGATTAACTGAGAATGAACAGTAAAAACCAGAAATTCGGATGAGCGGAAGAAAAAAAAAAGTACAGTCAGTTCATTTTATTTTATTTCCAACTGTGGTAAAATTAGGGTCAGCGGATCCGTAAAACTAAATTAAATTTCTGTCGCCTAAATGACTTTTCATTTTAATTTCATATATATTTTTTTCTTCATTTTTTGGAAACAGGGTGACAAAGACTTCAAAGCAGAGGCCATTAAAGCGTACCACGATAAGCCTTTGCCGACGCACGATAAAAAGACGCATCAAAAACCTAGAGACCACATACACCAACCTCAGAAGTGAATTACCAAATATTTTAACATCTGTTGCTAGGGACAACCACCAATTCATCAGTGATGCATCATGGGAAATGGGAGCTCTATACTTATTTAGATTGATCATATCGAGTTATATGAATAAAAGAAAAATACTAAAGCGTTGTATGGCAATATTTTTTTTTCTTTTTGTTCTTTTTTTCCAGTTACAAGTAAGATAACTATATTATTTGAATCTTTTAACATATGTATAAATGTTGTTTAGTTAGAGAATGATATAAGATTTCCTGTATATGTTAAGTTGTGGAGACATATATATATTGAGTGTGATTTCATTTTTCAATTCTTAAGTTTCATTTTACTAACAGTGTCCCTTGTCTAAATTAAGTGTATGTAAATATTGAAATGTTCACTGAAACAATTTCAAAAGAAAAGCAAAGAAATATGCTTTTATACAAGTGATATTGTAACTTATTTCAGATAATCAAAAGGTTTCAAAATATCAGACTTTCTGCTTGTAAATAAATTGATTCAATATTAACATGATTAACACTAAGTTAAAGTTCAACAACTCCTCTTGTACTAGAAATTGTAGAAAATATGACAATTTTGTCTCGAATTGCAAATATAGGCATCATTTTTTTTTTTTTTTTTTTTTTTATTTTACTGCAGTATTTCTTTTGCATTATGTAGAAACTACCAAGTTTGACGTCGTTTATGATTTTCTTTTATTATTACTTGTTGATGCTACATGTACATGTACTTCATGAAAAGATACAGTAAACATTAATAATTAATCTGAAATATATGCAGATACAATTATTCTTATTGTTATATATGATAGATTTAAGTTATTTGAAAGTCATTAATATATTTAATCTGGGACTGAATGAAATCTAAAGTGGTTCAAAATTTACGTCAATTGCCCATTAATTTGACAGCCTGATAATCTTCTTATTTTTGGATTTTTGAAATATTACCGTAGTAACCAGAAATTTTCATGAGATACTTATTTTGGCTATATCCTTGTAGGATTTGGAATTGCGAAAAATTATTCTTGAGAAAAATTGTGTTTGGTAAGGTAAAACAAAAATTGTTATATCGGAAACATTTCGTTTGTTAATTGTACTTCTGCCATTCTTCACTTTTTCCAAATAAAAATAATGAGAAGTGAATTGAGTGTATTCTTATGATAGAACGAACTAAAACTTCCGTAATGAAAGGTACAAAATAGTAACGTTATCATGATTATATAATTTTTTGTAAATAAGGAATTGTGAAAAATAGTACTCACGAAAATAAAGACACCCTATTCAACCATAAAATTGTGAAATTTGATACTCACAAAAATTTCTTGTAATACGGTACATCTACATGTAGGTCCAGTAACAGCTATGCAAGTTACATTGTTGATCATTAAAACAAAGAAAAGGCCAGATTCTTATTTCTTTATAAACTTTTACATTTGTTTTATAGGTTTTTTTTTTGTTATATTAATGTGAAATTAATATTGAGATTTTTTTTAATTAAGGACTCAATTATGTGTTTAGTCAGTGAATCTTCTTGACTATGTGTACCTATCTGTGGGGATCAACAATCATGATTTTGTATGAAAATCAAAAGAATTTATAATACGCGTGTTACTGATTTGTTAACGTCTTTAAAGCAATTAGATAAGAACTTTAATGATGAATAACAGAAATTGTTGTACGAAGATGATGGTACTGAAATTTTTACATTGATTTACTGCGACATTCATGTTTTTGATGCATGTTTTTTTTCATTCTGTGATTAGAAGAAAACAAACTTGCTTTAGCAGCAGTATTACATGTACTTATTCATGATATTCAAGATTCATGATAATCAGAGATGTTTTTCTTTTTTTTTTTCTGTTCAGTAAGCCGGAAGCTTGAACTTTTTTTTTTTGGTTGGATATTCGGCACATCAATTATCTGTATCGATGGCACATTTGGTGTGGGAACTGTATTGAATTTCAGGAATTATTGGTGCATTTGACTCATTTTCTTTCAAAATATGTATTACAAATAGATGCGTTAAGAAATAGTGCTCTTATAATAGCGCAAAGTCTCATTCACACGCATCCCTACAAGTAAGTAATAACGTAGTGTTCTTTGCTATACATACAGTATGCTTGCTGTAAAATATTCAAGGTGCTTTCTCTACTTTCGTGCAATCTTTGAGATTCTTTAATCTCGTTTTATATGTAAATATATTCATGTATATTTTGGATTGTATCTGTCACTAAAAAATGCCAGGATCTTTGCTACAAGAACTGAAAGAGGTGTTAGAAATATTTCTATTGTTTAAATATAATTGGAAGAATCATAAGTTTAGTGGTGATCTTCCTATTTTTACTGTTAGTAATCTTATATTGAGTTAAAAGTGCTACAACATTTTTTTAGAGTGATCTCCCTTTTTGGTTGATTGTGTATTTTGATTTTTTTAATTTGACCAATTATCAAGCATTTATTTCCGTCCTACTTCGGTTGATTGTGTAAGTCTGGATTGAAGAAAGGATATATAACCTAGCTTTCATTTATTGCTTAATGAACCACTCAATCTAATGATAGGGCCTTATTTAGAAATTTACACAGATATTTCATCACTCTGTAATCAATCTTAATCACAAAAATGTACAAATGTACACTAATATTGAATTTTTGACAAACACCTGCTTCAGCGAGATTTATATAAGTCTTTGATTACCCTATGTTTATTCAACACTTTCAAATTCAGGATATGATTTCCTATATATTGTAGAAACTGGTGCAAGCATATTCATTGTGATTTAAATGAACATTGATATATTTTTTACGTACTCATTTTTGAATATCTTTTTCTTTAGAAGATACAACAAGGTTGTTTCCTTTGCTTCATGGCTAAAACTGAAGAGAAACTGGATTGAGAACATGGAGAAGGGGGGATGAAAGTCTCTGAAATGAAATGAAAATTTGATTTATTACTTTCACTTTCAGTTTTCTGAACAATGCTGGTTTCATTATCATATACTATTTACAAATTTTATCATGTAATTTAATATTTGTAGGGTAAATATACCAACACTGCAAATGTTGCAATTTACATTACAATTTATTGAGAAAGATTTAATATGCTATCTTAACTTCTATCGCATATAAAGTGAGAACCTTTCATTTACTACAGCAAATGTTCCATGAAATGTGCTGTTAAATTTTCTGTCGTCATTTTGGTGGTATGTGTCTAAAAATAGAACAATTGTTGTCACAAGTGTCAGAATAAAAGAGGGAGAGGTATATTCTTTGATTTTCTTTATTTCTTGACACTGATTATTAGAATTTCTGAAGTGAAATTCAGCTTTTGAAATAGACAGATAGGATAATACATATGTATGTCTGTCTTTCTGTCCTGACCTATTGCCTCTTTTGTAAATTAAGACATTTTCATTATAGGTGTCATAATATTAGTTATAGGGGATGTTCCTGTCATACTTCCTACTCAAGGTAGGTGTGTAAATTAGAACATATTTACACCCACTTTGAGTAGGAAGTTTGACAGGAACAACTCCTTTAACTAATATTATGACACTTATAATGAAAGTCCTATAACTAATTTTTTCATGCTGAAAGCCATTTTGTAACATTTTCTTTTTAGCTCACCTCGACGAAGTTGAGTGAGCTTATGCTATAACCCCATGCGTCCGCGTCCGGTTAAGAAGTTTGGGGTAGCTCAGTATCTGACAAAGTACTAATGCTACAGTAACCAAACTGGCACAAGTGATTCATCTTTGGATGCTGAGGTGAACCCATGCATCGGATGCAGCATCTGACCTACATTTTCCGCTTGAGTGACTTGGTTAAAAAGTTTGGGGTAGCTCAGTGTCTGACAAAGTACTGATGCTACAGTAACCAAACTTGCACAAGTGATTCATCTTTGGATGCTGAGGTGAACTCATGCATCGTATGCAGCATCTGACCTACATTTTCCACTTGAGTGACTTGGTTCAGAAGTTTGGGGTAGCTCAGTATCTGACAAAGTACTAATGCTACAGTAACCAAACTTGCACAAGTGATTCATCTTTGGATGCTGAGGTGAACTCATGCATCGTATGCAGCATCTGACCTACATTTTCCGCTTGAGTGACTTGGTTAAGAAGTTTGGGGTAGCTCAGTGTCTGACAAAGTACTAATGCTACAGTAACCAAACTTGCACAAGTGATTCATCTTTGGATGCCGAGATGGACCCATGCATCGGATGCAGCATCTGACCTACATTTTCTGCTTGAGTGACTTGGTTAAGAAGTTTGGTTACTGTAGCATTAGTACTTTGTCAGATACTGAGCTACCCCAAACTTCTTAACCAAGTCACTCAAGCGGTAAATGTAGGTCAGATGCTGCATCCGATGCATGGGTTCACCTCAGCATCTAAAGATGAATCACTTGTGCAAGTTTGGGGTAGCTCAGTGTCTGACAAAGTACTGATGCTACAGTAACCAAACTTGCACAAGTGATTCATCTTTGGATGCTGAGGTGAACTCATGCATCGGATGCAGCATCTGACCTACATTTTCCGCTTGAGTGACTTGGTTAAGAAGTTTGGGGTAGCTCAGTATCTGACAAAGTACTGATGCTACAGTAACCAAACTTGCACAAGTGATTCATCTTTGGATGCTGAGGTGAACCCATGCATTGGATGCAGCATCTGACCTACATTTTCCGCTTGAGTGACTTGGTAAAGAAGTTTTGGGTAGCTCAGTATCTGACAAAGTACTGATGCTACAATAACCAAACTTGCACAAGTGATTCATCTTTGGATGCTGAGGTTAACCCATGCATCGGATGCAGCATCTGACCTACATTTTCCACTTGAGTGATTTGGATAAGAAGTTTGGGGTAGCATAGTATCTGACAAAGTACTAATGCTACAGTAACCAAACTTGCACAAATGATTTATCTTTGGATGCCGAGATGGACCCATGCATCGGATGTAGCATCTGACCTACTTTTTCCACTTGAGTGATTTTGCTTTTAAAAGCCAATATTGAGCAAAGTATAAGTGCTACATGTACCAAACTTGCATATTGGATGTATCTTTGATCAAACTTTCATAAAATGACCTTGACCTACTTTTTCCGCTTGAGTGATTTTGCCTTTAAAAACCAATATTGAGCAAAGTATAAGTGCTAGATGTTCAAAACTTGCATATTAGATGTATCTTTGATCAAACTTTCATAAAATGACCTTGACCTACTTTTTCCGCTTGAGTGATTTTGCCTTTAAAAACCAATATTGAGCAAAGTATAAGTGCTAGATGTTCCAAACTTGCATATTAGATGTATCTTTGATCAATCTTTCATAAAATGACCTTGACCTACTTTTTTCCACTTGAGTGATTTTGCTCTATAAAGCCAATATTGAGCAAAGTATAACTGCTACATGTACCAAACTTGCATATTGGATGTATCTTTGATCAAACTTTCATAAAATGACCTTGACCTACTTTTTCTGCTTGAGTGGTTTTGCCTTTAAAAGCCAATATACATGTACTAAGAAATATGTTTGAATTGAATTTTGCTGTCACGAGGTGAGCTTCGTAATCTGTGATTACCTATGTTTAATTTTTGAGGTTCGAAAATTGAGTGACCTACTTCGGTTTCAAGGTAGGGCACCACGTGACTATTATACTGCGATGTCGATGGCTGAAATTTGTACCAAGCGTCGTGAAAGAATGGATTAAGAAAATACTTGCAATAGGTTCCTAACGACGTAAGACATAAGTGGGTGTGTTTCATATACCCGAGGGTGACTCCAATTGATGCTTTCAAAAAATCTGAAAATATACCATGAGGGTGACTTGAAATAGTGAAATAGTATGGACCCTTGACGAGAAGAAAATGCTGTTGTCCCTTTATGCATTCAAACCCTATATTGTCTCAAGCTTTAAAAAAGGAATTGAACAACCATACCTAAAATAGTCTCATATCTGCACAAGGAGCCCATTGGGCTATATTGTATCGTATCTCTAAACTTTCTCCTCAGCATTAGGAGCACACCCTGAAGGGTTCATAGCAGAGCTATAGCTAGAACATGAATTGTACAACATGCAATAGACTTGTTAAAACTTATTTAAAGCCAAAAGAAAGGAGGGGATCTCCAACATGACCTGGCTGCAACACCCAACAGCAGAACACCGAAACACACCAAGTGAAATCAAAGAGAAGGCATTCACATAAAAGACAATGGAATTTGAGATTCCCACGACCCTTATTCTACACTATTGATACACAAGGACCAATTTGTGTCACTCTTATTGATGTCACCTCGTCTTGTCTGGATAGACCACCTTATTCTTTAACCATATGCCACCGTTAAAACAATGGTTTTAAGATCTTGTCTAGGCTACATCTTAAAAAGTATGACTAAATTAATTTCCAAAAGTATTACTGCATTTGATGCACTTGCAATGTTCAATTCACACCTTTAAAAGTCTTGTCCATGCAAAATGATTACTTTTTTAAAGAATAATCACCAATATAGAGATAAATTGTTTTGTCAAGATCACATTCCGAGTGCAAAGGATTAATTATTACTAATCAGACATAAGATGAAAATAAACTTTTGTTTGTAGAAAAGGAGTATCGTTGCCATGGAAACCATATCTAAAATTTGAAGCACTCGAAACGTTCAGAAGGCAGCATTTTTGTAACCTCTGTTGCCATGAAAATATGTGCATATATCAATGTCAATAACCCAAGATTTTTTCTTTCAATCCTCTTTGTTATGAATACCAGAAATAATTTTCACACTTGTTTCAAAGGTCAAAGGGAGGGCCAAAATTTGGTTTTGAAACCTCCCATTATTTGCTTTGAGAGGTTCTATTTTGCTTGTTTTCCGTGTATTTTGATTTAAAATTTTATAAAAATGCAGAAATATTTGGAGTTTTAATACAATAAGTAACATCGTCACTGAGAAAGTTCTACAGTCGATATGGGGAACTTGTCATACACTATGATGTCCCTCTCTCCAGAATGGTGGATGGTATTCTGTCATAGACCATTTGAACCATCCAACCAAAGATTGCACTCTATGTCTTCCGAAATGGAAATAACCGGATGTGACAGTTCTACCGAATTGAATCGGCGGGTGTTGCATGCAGGCAGGAGATGCTTACTCTTCCTAGGCACCTGGTCTCACTCCCATATCGGAAGTTCGCTTCTTTTCATATGGTGGAGGTTTTTGTTTGTTTGCTTTGGTTCCTGTTTTATCCTGATTTTGTATGCCTTCTGTTTCTGATTTTCTGAATTATCGATTTTGTGCTGCATACAGGGGTATGGTCATTATCCATATTTGTCATTGTTCATGAACTATATGAAAATTAAAAAAAAGTTTGTTGGGCAAATTTGCTTTAAATATTGTAACCATGGCAACATTTGGCACAACTGTGATGATACAATGGGTATGTTATGAGTCTATTTATAATACTGACACTAAACTTTGAAAATTGTTCAAAGTTATACGTAACGGTTGTGTTTTCATGGTCACTGAATTGTAATTGAGCAGATTTTACCAAAATTATGATTTTTTCGTAGAAAGATAAGGATCAGTATTGAAAGAGCCATAACAAAATAATGGATATAGTACTTTTTCTTAGAACAACTTAATTTGTTCAATTCATTCTTTGAATTTCTGAAGTGGATGTGTGGATATTGATTAAAGAAAGCATGAAAATTCTCCGTTTTTTCAACAAAAGAATTATACTTGAATAATATGAAATTTATAACAAAAAAGAGACAAATTACATATTTATTGAAATGTTTTACTCTACGATAAGAAATGACCTAGAACGTCAAGTCAATGACCTTGGAAATGAATTGAATGAAAGATTCTTTTCTGTTTCATAAATACTTTTTCACAACCATAAGTACCACTTATGAGGAAAATGCATTTTAAACGGTATTATTTTCAAAAAAAAAAAAAAAATTAACCTCCAAAGTTGCCACAGCAACGGGTTTTGACCGTAAAATTCGGATGAACAGCTCAAATTGCCCAACCTCAATTTTCTTTCATTATATTTTTAATGAACATTACTTTTCATGAAAACCCTTCAGAAGTCTCGACGATGCTGCATTTAGTAATAATTGACACTGAAAAATCGTAAAAATCATCCAAAAATACACTTAATTTTACGCTTATTTTTTACTTGATTATCAATGATTTAGGAACGGCACAGTAAGCTTCTTGTCAGATCTAATACAAAACTGAGTGCATTTTGTAAGAAAGGAAGTGAGAAAGGTATGAAAATGAAGCTTCTGCTACGATGGTATCCATGACAACGCAGTACCTAAAAGTAGATTACTCCTCTGTCTTTAAAGTAGCAGAAAAAAAAAACATCTCGTCGCCATGACAACCGGATCTGACATTGACCGAAAACCTTTATTTTTGCAATCAGGGCATAATATATACCCAATATGCCGAAAATCAAGAAAATCCCTGACATGCTGTGACACCATAATTTTGACGGTAACAGAGAACTTCTCTTAAACGAATAATGTGTCGTATTTACACTTCGTACTTTGGTAGTAGTACTTTTTAACCCCTTCATTGATATAGAAAAATCAAGGTTAGGTTTTGTCTTGATGTGAAAATATTGTCATATTTTCAAGTTTATTGTTACTCCTAGTCCACTGCTGGTGGACTAGGAGTGCCCGAGGGTACATGTAACCATGTTCGATCAATTTCGGTTGATCGTTTCTTCAACGCATTCGAACATTTCTGTTGTCAAAATTTCTTGAAATTTCTAAAACGTGGGTCCTGTGGCATCATATCCCACCCATCCTGCTACGTCTTTCGGTACATTTTCTGGACATAATAACTTTCACACTCTTTGGTCGTATTACATTATTTAAATGGGGGATCACCGACGAGGGTTAAGTACCCGAAACGTGCATGTCTGGTCCATGCTGCAAATATTTATTATCTGTTCTTAAATGATGTATTGAATTTGAAGACGTTAAACATTTATACCACTTGGTGAGTGTCACTGCTGGTGGACTAGGAGTCCCCGAGGGCACATGTAACCAAGTTCGACCAACTTCGGTTGATCGTTTCTTCAACGCATTCGAAAATTTCTGTTGTCAAAATTTCTTGAAATTTCTGAAATTTCTAAAACGTGGGTCCTGTAGCATCATATCCCACTCATCATGCTACGTCTTTCGGTACATTTTCTAGACATGATAACTTTCACACTCTTTAATCGTATTACATTGTCCCCTCCTTTCTGTTGTCTAAATTGAGGATCACTGACGAGGGTTAAGTCCCCGAAACGTGCATGTCTGGTCCATGCTGCAAATATTTTATCTGTTCTTAAATGATATATTGGATTTGAAGACGTTAAACATTTATACCACTTGGTGAGTGTCACTGCTGGTGAACTAGGAGTCCCCGAGGGCACATGTAGCCAAGTTCGATCAACTTCGATTGATCGTTTTTTCAACGCATTCGAACATTTCTGTTGTCACAATTTCTTGAAATTTCTTAAATTTCTTAAACTTGGGTCCTGTAGCATCATATCCCACCCATCCTTCTACGTCATTCGGTATATTTTCTGGATATAATAACTTTCTCACTCTTTAATCGTATTACATTGTTTAAATTGAGGATCACTGACGAGGGTTAAGTACCCGAAACGTGAATGTCTGGTCCATGCTGCAAATTTATTATCTGTTCTTAAATGATGCTATGGAATTTAAAGACGTTAAACATTTATACCACTTGGTTAGTGTCACTACTGGTAGACTAAGAGTCCCCGAGGTTACATGTAGCCAAGTTCGATCAACTTCGGTTGATCGTTTTTAACGCATTCGAAAATTTCTGTTCTAAACATTTCTTGAAATTTCTAAAACGTGGGTCATGTAGCATCATATCCCACCCATCCTGCTACGTGTTCGGTACATTTTAACTTTCATACTCTTTGGTCACTGACGAGGATTAAGTACCCGAAACGTGCATGTCTGGTCCATGCTGCAATTTTATTATCTGTTCTTAAAACGTTTAACATTTAGTATTTCCATGCTAATATTGTACAGCCCCTTCATTGGATTTGAGACCCTTATATCTGTATTCAGGGCATTTTTCCTCTTTCAGAAAAATTAAACTTGCAGTTTATGGTACTTTACTAGGAATAAAAATTGCCTTCCCTCATGAGGACTCTTTTTTGTACAACGGATACCTTGAAAGGAATTATTATTCTTGTCCAGGTCATAATTTTTAATATTTCATGATCTTAAGGTGATATCACACGTTTCGTGTTATACAACATTTATTTTCAGAAAAAAAGCATAATTCTGATTTCCTAATTTAATTCAGATGTAAGGGACAATATTAGGAGGTCACCATCCAAAATTTTGAGATTTTGAAATTGATCAGACTTTTTAGCCATCCATTGATTGTAATGGAAATGCTCATTTTTTGGCTATATTATTTTTTCAGCCCAAGATTTTCAAATGAAACTTTACATATGATTCCCTCAACATATTGTGCAAATTCTTATAGAAAGAAATCATTCAATGACCACGTCATATGTTGCAAAATCTGACTGAATGTGTAAATTATCATGTAAAAAATTAAAATTGCAATTCGAGTTATCTTTCTTTACTATGTGACCAAAGACAAAAGCATCTGAATTTATATAATCATCTTTTTGAAATATCACAGCAGTGTTCCTTCACTCACAAAGATGTCAATATTAAATAAATAGAGCCGAATACAGATTTTGTGAGATAACACGACAGTATGTGCACATGTGTAATGATATTACATGTACCATATGAGTAACTATATTATAATTAAGTTTCTCTACATTCAAACACTTTACTGACACCTGACTTATTTCTGAATAGAAACGACATATGTATGTAGGTAAAAAAGTCTTAAGAAAATTTTCAAATACATTTGAAAGTTCAATTTCAGCAAATAATTGACTAATGTTGGTCACTCTTGGCTTACCATTACTTTGCAAAGAAAAAAAAAACAACATTCGTATTGATATACGACTCAGGCACGAACCGCAGTCTACTCGCATGGTGGGCAAGAGCTCTACCTCTGAGCTATTGGGTCGACTTGACGATTGAATGATTATAACAAAGCCAGAACATCAAGACATTTTAAGTTACGAAAATCGGAAATCTTCAGCGTGGAGATTTCTTTTAAATTCTCGTCTAAGGGAGGCTACTGAAACGCGTGTGATATCTCGTTAAAAAGAATTCTATTCTCGACCAGAATTTAACTCATTTGTGCAATACACAAGATCTGAAATCATTGTTATATTTTGTCATGGACATAGCTTTTCCATCCTCATATGGACATTCATTATTTTTCATAGATTTATTACGGAGGATCCAAGAGCAGAGTTATTGTTTGAATAAATGGCAATGATTCAGAGCCAGTGCTTCTTTAAAAATTGTTGCAACTTTGGGACCAAAGCAAGTGTTAAAAAGAAAGATTAAATGTTTCCCAGTTATTAGCTAATCTTATTCAATTTGAAGACTTTTAACATTATTCTTGCACGTTGTTCGCACGATATCCGGATAAGCATGTCATTTGCTACTAAAACCTTGGCAGATGACCATCTGAAGTCGACACGGCTTGCCAAGTGGTCGCATTGGTTTATGCGTAGTCTTTTGTTTAAAGTGTTTAGAGTCTGATTTCGGTATTTGTGTTTGACTTTCATTGACTGATTAATATCGTCTGGTATGCATGGTCTCCAAAGTCTCTAAACTTGTACTATGCCTCTTGTGCTTGCCTGTGTTTTCGCAATTTAGTTTTTCTTTTGTGTTCTGCTGTGTATGAAGCAGCCAATTCCTATCGAAGATCCCCTATGTACCTGCTTAACAAAATTCCAAATTCATGCACGGATCGAACTTCTTTCAGATAGCTCATGGTCAGTCATCCCGGGGAGGAAGGGAATCAATCCAGGATTTGAGACAATTGTAGGTAAAGGCGTTCACATTGACAAATTTTTCATAAATTTTAAAGGGGTCTTTGTAATCCGACCTGATCTCCCACCTCTCCTTTTGCTAATTTTATATTTCGACGATAAGGTGTAAATTTCCAACAAAATAATGTTGCATTGATCTTAGTGGAACACACACACATGAGATGAGTAAGTAGGAGAGTAACATTACCAACAAGTTTACGGAGACCGCTAGATCAATTACAAAAAAACGTTCAACGACAAAGGCATTTTAAAACATGAAGGATAACAATACAGGAAGGTAACCGACATCTTGTACGGACTGGTTTATATTCGAAATGGGTTTCATTGAATATATGACTCCATTCAATGTTAAACGTCTTCAAATTCAATAGCACCATTTAAGAACAGATAAATTTGCAGCCTGACCCAGACATGTACGTTTCGGGTACTAAACCCTCGTCAATTATCCTTAATCTAAACAATGTAATATGGCAAAAGAGTGTGAAAGTGTTTATGTCCAAAAATACCGAAAGACGTAGCAGGACTGGTGAGATATGATGCTGCAGGACTCAAGGTTTAGAAATGTCATGAAATTTAGATAACAACAACAACAACAACAACAACATTTATGAATGCATCGAAACAAAGGGTGTGATCTCCAACATCACTAGGTTGCAGCACAGCAAATAAACTCCAAAACACCTCATGCAAAAACACAGAGTAGACACGCACTTAAAGAAACACAAAGGGACAACGAACACCAACTCACACCATAGACACACCAAACACATAAGACCACTCATAGACCAATGCCACCAACATTGGGCAACCTGTGCCGACTTAGGACATTCAGAGACATTCAGAGAGGACAGGTAGTGGAAGCCTTGTCTTTTCCAAAGAGGTTTGAACAGGGCCCGTCATGGAGCAATGTCGTCACATCTAACCAGAGTGCAATTCTTAAGAATGCGCCGAAGAAACGATCAATCGAAGTTTATCGACATTGGTTTGTGTTCAGTTACATCATGACCATTAACAATACTTATTTCCATTCCTTCTCCAGTCAAAGGAATAGGACATAGACGCTTCGAATTCAACATATTTTTTTTAAATAAGACCTCCATAACTCAGTAAAATAAATCGTGTTCAATTAAACGTCTTCAAATTCATGGCATCATTTCAGCGATCCTATATATCGAAACAATATATCTACCCCCAAAAAAGTCTTGCACCACTTGGATTTTCACTCCATTATTATGACAATAAGCGTCTTGGTCTGATGTAATACCGTATATCGGGAAGTTTTCGTAGGTGTCTAATTTTCGCAAAGTTCGCGACCATAGTGGAATCGCCAAAAATGGACATAGCGGAAAAAGACAGATCTTAACCATTGATCTTGTCAATGTTACTTAATGATCCTGACGATTATCTCAACAGCACTCACAATAGAGCACAAAATTAAACATCGACGGACTCCTAGCAAGCTAGAGGTGGGACCAGGTTCCCGGGAGGAGTAAGCATCCCCTGTTGGCTAGCCGTACCCGCCGTCGATGTTTAACAATTAAACTACGCTTATATGTAACTTTCCAGGGTAGGTGTGAGTACTCGGATCATATCCCAGCCATCTTGCTACGTCATTCGGTATATTTTTAACATAATTTTTACATATTTTGGCCATATTTCATTGTTTAGATTGAGGATCACTGACGAGGGTTAAATACCCGAAACGAGCATATCTGGTCCATGCTGTAAATTTATCTGCTTTTAAATGATGCTAATGAATTTTAATACGTTTAACATTTGTGCCACTTGGTGAGTGTCATTGCTGGTGGACCGGGAGTTCCCGAGGGCACATGTAACCAAGTTCGATCAACTTCGGTCGTTTCTTCAAACGCATTCGAAAGTTTCTGTTTACAAAATTTTCTCAAATTCCTGATACCTATGTCCTGTAGCATTATATCACAGCCATCTTGCTTTCACATAATTTGCCCATATTTCATTGTTTAGATTGAGGATCACTGATGAGGGTTAAATACCCGAAACTTGCATGTCTGGTCCCATGCTGTAAATTTATCTGCTTTTAAATGATGCTAATGAATTTGAAGACGTTTAACATCTTTAAAATGCTTTTAGAAATCAGTAATTGTCACTAAATTCCTATAAATATTTATTGCAGAGAATTTATATTAAGAGTTTGTATCAAAAATTTAACTTGAAACCTTCATGTCTTTCCTAGAAGGGAAGCTGAGACCAGTCGGAATTTACAGTCAGTTGAAGTAATTAAAAAATGTATTGTCTAAATATGGTAGGAATTGTCAAAATTTAATATTTCATAATCATCCATAGAATTTAATATTTCTATAACACTTTATGGTAACTTAACTTTAAAAATCATTTATCTTTTGTCGTGATAGTATACAATAGACTTTGGTGCAAAACCTTTTATATACTTTGGTAATTAGTGCATTTCATGCAATTTGTTTAAAAATAATTCAAATTAGCAGTACTGATGCGATATCTACATAGCGTTATTCTAAACTTGAACGAATGATAAAAAATACCTAATGTCTATATCAAGCCAAAGCAAAGAAAATGATGCCATTTTTTCATGAAAGAAAAAAATGCAAGACATAGACAAGTAGAGACATACAAAATCAACTCAAGAAAAAATTAGGGAAATGCCACTAGTACAAAAATTGTTCAAAATACTATTGTACATGTAATTATGATAATGATATTTTATACCTTTTTAGAGAAAACTGCTGTTTTAGCAAGATTATGACATAAAGAATATGTTTATACTTCAAATTTTCACAACTGTAAAACATAGGTTTGCATCACGAAAATTGATATTAATTTGTGTATTTTCTATCATATGTTGAACAATCGTGATCAATTTATGTTTATTGATGCAACATTGCCACTCTTCTCTATAATATATCAAAATAAGAGTATTGCCTAAGTAGTGCATTGACATAATTGAAATTTTGGAGAAACGTATATAAGCAGACAAATTCTGCGTTACTTTATCGGAACCTGAACAAAGATTCAACCGACCAGAAGAATGAAAGCCTTTATCGTTCTTTGTCTTTTGACAGGTAAGAAACAATATTTCAACTGTTCTTTATTTTACTTTTGATATTTATTTAAAATTCCTTACTTTGTTTTTATATATGTATATGCATTTAGAGATTAATTATGTACTTCTTTAGTGTCATTTACAGTGTGAAGAAATGTCGAAAGAGAATAAAGTATTTTCCATTCCGATTTCTTATTCATCAGTTACATAACTATGTTGAAGCTGAAGATTTTAATAAATTTTACGATGTAAAACTTGACATTAATAGCGTTTAAGATTTCAATATATCCAATAAGGAACTATCATTCTCTGCACCATAAATAATGATAGCAAATCAAGCAGATTTTTAGATTTTTTCTTGAAAGATTAAATTCTATTTTGATTTTTTTCTTTCTTGATTTTGAGAAATGTGAATTTCCATATGAAGATATTTTCCAAAGTGGATATTACATTTTTGAGCTAGAAACATTTTAATGTTATAAAAAGCTAAATTATGTAAAATAAAACTACTGTTCAAATGTACAAATAAAACGAAAATAATATTATGTACATACATGTATATGTAAGCTTACAAATGGAAATCAAACCGTAAAATATGTGCAAATTACATTTTAATAATATTTCCATTGCAGAGGAATCCCCATGTTAAGCGCCCGTTAGGCAAAGGGATTTATAAAGTATAATTCTGGTTGCCTACTGTGACGTCACGCTTTAGTTTTGAAAGTACGGAGAATTTACCAACGTTCAGATACTTTTGACGTTATAACATTCAACTCGCTCATTATAAATGCTAAATGGGTTGACTGATATTTAGTACAAATGGAAATATAAGTAATGACTGTCTTACTTTGGGTGTTCATGGTAGTATAATTCTGGTTGGACACGTGCAAATTTTCCGAGAATCGCTTCGCGATTCACGGAATTTGCACGTGACCAACCAGAATTATACTACCATGAACACCCAAAGTAAGACAGTCATTTCTTAAATATTCACTTGAGCAAAGGTAATACTTTCAAATTAAGATTTTTTTATTTTGCCACGGACTAGTTCCAACAAATCAGAGAACGTAAATCGCGTCACGTGCACGCCGTCTAAATTTCTATAGACCGTCAGCAATGCCGCCATCGCAGTATAAATGAATTTGCATGTAAAAGAAGTCGTGAAACGCCACTTTTCTGCAACAAAAGACGATAATATCCGTTAAAGACATTGGTTGCTCATAATTGTTCTATATTCTATGTTCCTCGATGTTAATGATGACTTTCAGCCAAAATATGCCGCAATTTTGTTGAATGGGATGCACATCCGCTTTTTAAATTTTGACACAAAAAGAGAAATTTTACGATTCGACGAATTCATCTCTTAACCGGAAGTGACATTTGGCAGGTGGTTGTCCTACATGAAGATTGAAATTGGTTGAACTAGGGTTGAAAATAGTGGTAGCAATGGTGTTATCATAAAGAAAATACGGAAATAGCATCCATATAAGATATCGTTGTCAAACTTTATTTCTTTGATAAAAACGATAAGTAAAAAAATACAACCCAAAATATCTTATTCATGGTCTTAATGTTAGTCTGAAAATAGATTTAGTTCCACCGGTACGTAGGCGCTTAACTTCACTTCCGGTTTCATCAACGCCCTTTTTCACACGATATATTCTTCAAAGAAATTTACTCCGAATTCTCACGAGAATACATATTCATTTTTGAATTCCATCAAATTAACAATTTTATTCATTGCAACCATACTGAACAGCGAATTCTATTAGATAAATCAACTCCATGAACTAAATGTCTAACTAAGATTATTTAAAATCCTACCCGTCCCCATTTCGATCCCGATTTAAAATAAGTTGCATAATACAATTATGTTAAATAAAGTATTATTGTCTTGGTCAAAGGTCAGATCTATATCGTCATACATAATTTTCAAATTGTTTTTATCAAACCAGCATTTTGCATTAAAAACAATTTCACTGTTGCTTAACTTTTGTCTGTATGTATATAACACAACCACGATGTCCAGGACTGGTATCATCGTTAAGTCATAAAGCCCAAGGGTGTACGCTTTATATACAATATTGCTGATACCATGACCCGAACGATAAACTTTTTGAATGACCCAATCAATGTGAAGACAATGTTTAGATTAAAAAAATGGCAATATGCGTTTGATTATTTTCAAAATCGAGTTAGAACAATATTTTTTCAACCGAATCAAAATTACGATAATGTAGGGACCGTGAATTCTTGAGGTAGGTACCACAAATCATTGCTCAAACACTGGTACCTACTTCCTTGTTATTTTCATAATCTCAACATACACTGTATATTTTACTACCAATTTTGAAATTGCTTTTCCAGCATTTATCCATACATAATCTTCACGTTAGGTGTACAAATCCTACATGAACTGTGTTATTTGTTGATATTGAAGGTTGGAAACATACGAATCGGCATCACCTGTCGCCATGACGGGATGTAGGTACCCGATGGTACGGGCATCTTCTTTACACCAGTGAACTCTTGATCTCCTAGCACTTCTTATGAAATACACATCGCGCTGCTTTGGTTCTGAATTTGTATCCAGTATGTGGAAATGCTATTAGAAAGGACAATCATAATCTAAAGTCGAAAAAGATTTTAAGCTTCTATTTGATGATGAAAATTACAAAAATTCCTTTAAAAATGTAACAAGTATCTCCTGGTATCTATTTTGTCGAAAGTAGGCGGCTCAAATTTCATGTAGGGTTCATTCAAAGACATAATTAAGTGACAAATATGGCCAAAACATTTGGAGGGATAGTGCAAGGGTGTTGACTTCTTGTTTGTTAATGATAATTCAGAATGAACTAAGATATTTTCAAATATGAACTAATTCTTTGTCGCCACAGGAAAGCTTCTCTTAAAAGCAAAAGAGAGCAATTAATCACGAGAAAAACCATTCAACACTAAGCCATGGAAAAAACATATAAGGGTACGCCATGACGACATATTTGGGATACACCGTTTTTTTTTTTTTTTTTTTTTTGTTATATTCAAATGTAACAATTCTCAAAGGAGGACTCTTGCTAATTGTACATTATATATTAAAGGTTTTTTTATGAAAATCAGGAGATCTGAAACAAGACCACATCGAAACATACACCAATCACATGACAAAAATAAACAGCACAAAACAACCGCACCAATATGAGACAATCAGACAACTTAGAACACTCATATCAAAGAGACAAGGGAAAAAATAACCAAGAAATGAAAAGAGAATGCAACATCTTTTTAAGCAAAGCCACCGTTTCATTTTGAAGGACAACACATAAAGAGAAGACCAAATTTAGACGGTGGAAAGGTCGCATAACCTACCCTTTTAAAGAAAAAAGTAAATACATTATGATATATATATTTCGTTTTTTTTTTGTAGTTGTCAACTCGAAACCACATGTATCGTTTCCAGGACAGGACCTTATCAACAAGGGTCATAGAATGATCCAACATCCAAACAGAGATCTGATCCAGACAGCACATACTGGCGTAAGCAAAAACATGTCTCAACAAGCAATTAAACAATGTATTCGGGCAAAGAAATTAAAGAAGATCTTGACGAAAGTCTCAACAGCACTCACAATAGAGCACAAAATTGAGCATCGACGGACCCCTAGCAAGCTAGAGGTGGTACCAGGTGCACGGGAGGAGTAAGCATCCCCTGTTTGACCAGCCGCACCCGCTGTCGATGTTCACGCACGAAAATTACCGTCTTAGTGCATGTATTTTAGATATTGAACCATATCTTACTCTGAAATTAATTTTTTTGAATATATAAGGAATTTTAGGTTTTTTTTTTGTTCTTTTCACCAATATAACATATTTAAGGAAATTGTCAAAAAGGGTATTATACATCGAAATTTGATAAACTAAATACGGCAACATATGAAACAAGACGAGATCGATAGCTCTTATCTAATGTTTCAACAATTTCTTTATCGATCACCAACTATCGGTGAGCGTTCATGTCGTCCAAGTAAATGTTAAACATCTTCAAGTTACATTTTATTAATGTAACAGTTGTTAAACGTCTTCAAAGTCAATAGAATCATTTAAGAACAGATTAATTTGCAGCATGGACCAGACATGCACGTTTCGGTTACTTAACCCTCGTCAGTGATCCTCATGTATCATGTTTGGAAGTCAACGCTCTTCTCAGATGGATACATGCTGAAGTACAAATGCAGGGGGGGGGGGGGCGTTATAATATGATATACTGTATTTGCATGGGGGTAATTTTCACGATTATATAATTATTGTGAAATTAACCCCTGCTTGAAATTACAGACAGTATGAAAGACTAAAAGGAATTTTGCCAAAATAACCCCATTGCGTACTGTGGCAAGCAAAAATAACCACGTGTACATCATGTACATTCATCAGGTTTGCTGAAATTCTTATTTTCAAACCTTTAAAGTGAAGTCCCATCGTCGGACACGATTGATCGCACTTTGTTCTGTTCATCGATCAGGGTTTTTTTTTTTATAACGTTTTATTCTTCAGTATCATTTCATACTATGATCTTAAACGGTCTATGTGCTACTACTTTATAAGCATGGTACAAAGTCGGAATTTCTTTCGATTCTTCATATGTTTTGAATATACTTCCCCGACATTGTCGCCATAGCACTTTCTATATAGACATAACGTCAGACAGTGCATGAATTTTATATATTTTCATTTCTATGCTTCATTAACATCGACGGCGGGTGCGGCTAGCCAACAGGGGATGCTTACTCCTCCCGGGCACGGGGTCCGTCGATGTTTAATTTTGTGCTCTATTGTGAGTGCTGTTGAGATGATCGTCAGGATCTTCTTTAACTCATTCATAAGAACTTGTGTACATTATCGACCTAATCATTATTCACTTTGATTGATATTCCTATTTCCCTTCAGAGTTCACGGATTGTCAACGGAGAAAACGCTGATATCAACGATCACCCACATCAAGCTTCTATACGATATCAGTACTGGAGTAACCATATATGTGGGGCATCATTAATACATGAAAGTGGTTGGTTTGTCACAGCGGCACACTGTGTAGATGAGACCAGGTATGTTAATGAAGCCACATTTGTAATTTATACCGATTAATTTCTTTGATAATCAAAGGACCCCTTACAATTTTGTCTAAATTATACCGATAGTAAAGTACTAACATTTGGAAATCTCCTTAAAGCTATAGACTCTGTTATCGAGTATCATTGGATACAAAGCATGTAAAACACAAACTGTTTTTTTTTTTCTTTATAACATTGGCTTAGTTATTATTAGTTATCAAATTTTTAAATCATGATGATAATTAGATAATTTCTGTTTCTTCTCATAAATAATCCAATGGCATAGAAATAATCAAGCTGTTGTGTTCCGTCAAAGAGAAAAAGAAATGTAATTTTTTTAATTGCAACATTTAGATATGATATATACAATTAATTACTGTTTGCGAGGCGGATATATCAGCATAGCGACCCGACATATATGTTATTCACCGAGGCCGTGTCATATCCTGAGGGTTGCTGTATTGCTATATCCACCTGTCAAAAGGGTTGTTATGTCATTAATTGCCTTATTATGTAATCAAGCACCATATGGCTATAGTTCATAGTAATCAAGCACCATATGGTCATAGTTCATAGTAATCAAGCACCATATGGTCATAGTTCATAGTAATCAAGCACCATATGGTCAAAGTTCATAGTAATCAAGCACCATATGGCCATAGTTCATAGTAATCAAGCACCATATGGCCATAGTTCATAGTAATCAAGCACCATATGGTCATAGTTCATAGTAATCAAGCACCATATGCCCATCAAGCACCATATGGCCATAGTTCGTAGTAATCAAGCACCATATGGCCATAGTTCGTAGTAATCAAGCACCATATGGTCATAGTTCATAGTAATCAAGCACCATATGGCCATAGTTCATAGTAATCAAGCACCATATGGCCATAGTTCGTAGTTATCAATCACCATATGGCCATAGTTCGTAGTAATCAAGCACCATATGCCCATAGTTCATAGTAATCAAGCACCATTTGGCCATAGTTCATAGTAATCAAGCACCATTTGGCCATAGTTCGTAGTAATCAAGCACCATATGGCCATAGTTCGTAGTAATCAAGCACCATATGCCCATAGTTCATAGTAATCAAGCACCATATGGCCATAGTTCATAGTAATCAAGCACCATATGGCCATAGTTCGTAGTAATCAAGCACCATATGCCCATAGTTCATAGTAATCAAGCACCATATGGCCATAGTTCGTAGTAATCAAGCACCATATGGCCATAGTTCGTAGTAATCAAGCACCATATGGTCATAGTTCATAGTAATCAAGCACCATATGGCCATAGTTCGTAGTAATCAAGCACCATATGGCCATAGTTCATAGTAATCAAGCACCATATGGCCATAGTTCGTAGTAATCAAGCACCATATGCCCATAGTTCATAGTAATCAAGCACCATATGGCCATAGTTCGTAGTAATCAAGCACCATATGGCCATAGTTCGTAGTAATCAAGCACCATATGGCCATAGTTCAAACAGTGAACATTTCTTCTTCGAGTTATCTTTCATCGTACATTTATTCCATACAAGTTTCTTGGCGCCAAGTATAAATAGTCACAGCCGAAGTAAAACAAAATCAATGTCGAATGTATTTACGATTTGATGCTATCAGCTATCAGGTCAATTGAAGACGGTAATTTATTGTTGATGAGTATTTGAATAAGCCTTTCTTGATAAAGTTGAGCTCTTAATTCAAATATATTACTGAGTCGATAAGTTATTCAAGATTTAGTGCTGATATATTTAAGTGTTAAATATCTTCATTTTTTTCTTTTTATGACAAAAGTCCCCGCAAAAGTGGCCAAATATCCAAAAACCACATGTCCTGGGTGAAGGCTATAAGAAATAATCACACGTCTAATCTTGAATTTGTTTCATTTAATTTTTGTGATATATCAGACAGTTGAATATACATATGATGTGGACTCATGCTAGCAACACAAAGATAAATCTAGACACGCTCAAATAGCCAAAATGTATGTCCTTTGTTTTCATGTCATTACCGAAACGTATTAAAAATGTCAATAATTGATTGAAGGAAAGATAACTCGCACCCTTATTTTATCTTATAAAGTTTTATTGCCGCCATATTTGCTATGGTGATATAGGGTGCCACAAAGGGAATGGATAATCAGAAATGTCCAAGAGAACGCTTATATTTGATTCGTACCTTTCCTATGTGTCATTACCGTATCCTCAATTTTTTCTGTTTCGAAATTACATAATTCAACTCAAATATCAAGAAGAGTCAACAAGGAAGGTTTTATAGAAAACAAAGGTGGGAATGCTAATGTACGTAAGGAATTAACATTTACAGCGCCCTCTCTATTGCGAGATAAGTAGACCGTTGTCATTACCGAAACGGTCATTATCGAAACGAAAATGCAGAAAAACAAGTCAATACTGACATTGTCATTACCATAACGCATGTCATAACCGAAACAGAATAAATTTCAACTTTTTTTCTAGTTGAAATAATTAATTTGCCCATGATTTTGGCTTATTCCACATTGTAAAACACAATACTCACATAACAGCTTTAAAATTCAATTGAATCTGTACGTAGTATTGTCCTGGATTACGTTTCAGTAATGACAAAATCAGATTTTGTCAATACCTTATCGGTGAAAGAAAACCATCATAATTGCGATATATCAGCGCGCCTGCTTCATAAACTTGTTTCGGGTTGAGTACCCGAAACGTGCATGCCTGGTCCATGCTGCAAATCTATCCGTTTATAAATGATGCTATTGAATTTGAAGAAGTTTAACACATGAATGAATATTATAAATTAGCTAACAACAAAAACTTGCAAAATTTTGCGATTGATTTTTACCCCCAAAATATAGTGATTTGGGACATTATCTGTAGAATGACCCAATTATGTAAAAGCTCGTCAGCATCTTCGATGCATAAAATTGGGCCATTCATCAGTTACTTTGATAAGGTCGTACAAAAAGTCTTAACATGTGTACATGAAGTGACAAATATAGATAATGACCATATCCAAGTAAACAGTACAAAATCGATAATTCAGAAAATCAGAAACCGAAGGCATACAAAATCTGGATAAAACAATAACCAAAACAAACAAAGAAAAACCTCCACCATACGAAATGAAGCGACCTCCCAAAATGGCAGTGAGGCCAGATGCCCATGAAGAGTAAGCATCTCCTTCTTGCATGTTACACCCGTCACCTCAATTCGGAAGAATTGTCACATCCGGTGACTTCCATTTCGGATAAGTATATTCGGTGTTGGATGGTTCAAAATGTCTAAGACAGAATACCATCCACCATTCTGGAGAGTGGGACATCATAATGTTTGACGAGTTCACCACATCGACCGTAGAACTTCCTCAGTGACGAGGTTAGTCGATCACAAACGTAGGCTAAGCTTCTCTTTGACTAGCAACCAAGGTGTTTAAAATTACATTTCGCTGTAGATTAATTTTCTCTTTTTCATTATTAGCCCACAGATGTATGGCATACGAGTTGGATCGTCAGAAATATCCAGCGGAATTGATTATACTGTACTGAAGATCATAAAGGTATCTTAATTGATATATTTTCCATAAGAACAAAAAAGTAAGCCGAGTTTACGGTCACATCCTAAAAAAATAGGGTCAGTAGGTCGGAATTTCTTTTTATTGGTCCCCTACCGGCAACGCCGAAGGGGACTCTTAGTTTCCTCTCGGTCTGTCCGTCCGTCAGTCGGTCAGTCGGTCAGTCCGTCAGTCCAGTTTTAAGTTATCCGGACATTTTTTTCTGCAACACATGCAGATATTCCAGTGGAATTTGATACAAAGCTTGGACTGGGATAGTTACAGAGCAAGTTCGACTTTTGTTACTCTTGACCTATTTTCCGATGAGTTATATCCCTTGATGGCTTGCCAAATTAAGTTTTTGTCAGTTTTCCGGACTCTTTTCCTGTAACAAATATAGATATTCAGGTTAAATTTGATACACAGCTTAGTATCGGATAGTTACAGAGCAAGTTTGACTTTCGTCACGCCTGATCAATTTTTCGAGAAGTTATGCCCCCTGATGACTTGCAAAATTTAGTTCTTGTTAGTTTTCCGGACTTATTTCTGCAACAAATTGAGATATTCAGGTGAAATTTGATACACAGCCTAGTCTTGGATAGTTACAGAGCAAGTTTGACTTTCGTCACGCTTGCCCTTTTTTTCGTGGAGTTATGCCCCTTTATGACTTGCAAAATTCAGTTTTTGGTTAGTTTTCCGGACTTATTTCTGTAACAAATAGAGATATTCAGGTGAAATTTGATACACAGCTTAGTCTTGGATAGTTAAAGAGCAAGTTTGACTTTCGTCACGCTTGACCTCTTTTTCGTGGCGTTATGCCACTTTATGACTTGCAAAATTCAGTTTTCGTTAGTTTTCCGGACTTATTTCTGTAACAAATGGAGATATTCAGGTGAAATTTGATACACAGCTTAGTATCGGATAGTTACAGAGCAAGTTTGACTTTCGTCACGCTTGACCTCTTTTTCGTGGCGTTATGCTACTTTATGACTTGCAAAATTCAGTTTTTGCTAGTTTTCCGGACTTATTTCTGTAACAAATAGATATATTCAGATGAAATTTGATACACAGCTTAGTCTTGGTTAGTTACAGAGCAAGTTTGACTTTCGTCACGCTTGGCCTCTTTTTCGTGGAGTTATGCCCCTTTATGACTTGCAAAATTCAGTTTTCGTTAGTTTTCCGGACTTATTTCTGTAACAAATAGAGATATTCAGGTGAAATTTGATGCACAGCTTAGTCTTGGATAGTTAAAGAGCAAGTTTGACTTTCGTCACGCTTGACCTTTTTTCGAGGAGTTATGCCCCCTGATGACTTGCAAAAATTCAGTTTTTGTTAGTTTTCCGGACTTTTTTTCCAATTGAAAATTTCTGTTTACAAAATTTTCTCAAATTTCTAAAACCTACATGAACGGACATATAACTTACACCGTTATTTACTAGAGTTCGAGATCTATCCCTTATATGATTTTTTATCAGTAAAACGTCGATGAAGGCAATAAAATCCCAGATTCCATATTTCTTAAGTGAGCTACACGCCGTCGGACAGAAAGTTTAAATTCCTGTTTAATTGAAGAGTTCTAGGCAGAGTTGCAGGACATCAATTTATGCCGGTAGGGGACTTATATTGCTCGGCGATCATAATTTCATTTAATTCTTTTTTCTTTATTTTTGGGCATCCTCTTGTAAAGAAAAATAAACATAAAAACTGCTGAATACTTTTTATTCTCCGTAATACTATTGAAATGTGACCAGGTTATCAATTTATTCCTACACAGCCAATTGTGCCTCACATGAAATTCATATGAAATGAGCATAATGTAAATTCACATGAAAGTTCATGAATTTCAGATAAATTTACTTCATATGAATTTTACATGACATTTTCTTTGTTACCTTCAAGCAAAATGGACTTTACATGCAATTCGTTTCAAAAACTTCAGATGAATTTCATGTGAAAATTTGCAAGTAAATTTCATGTTCGTGCTCGATTCATATACATTCCCTGTGAACTTTTATATAGAGTTCATGTAAATTTCACATGAATTTCATATGAGGCACAATTGGCTGTGTATTGCTTGGTCACATGTAAACTCCCGACAATTTGTCATTGATGCGAAACGGAACAAATCTACCTTGCTGTCTCACACAAGTTCATAAGTTTGGGTCATAATCAAGCTGTTTGTTAAGTGTATTAATTATAATACACAAGTGTTCCAACTCTATACCTTCATGGAGAAAATTTCAAACCAATTTTTCTGCACCAGACACGTGTTTCAAATATCAAATTCTCTTCAGTGATGCTTACAGCGGAGCCGCCAAAATTCATTTCAGTAGTGCCCTCTGGTTTTATATTAAGAATTTAAATTTGTACATTTACATTACTCACACGGGCGTAAAGCACTAAATAAATTGCCCTTTATATGCTGTCATTTACACATAGAATTCATTTTATAATGTAAACGTCTTCAAATTGAATAGCATCATTTAAAAACAGATAAATAGGCAACGTGGACCAGACATGCACGTTTCGGGTATTTAACCCTCATCAGTGATCCTAAATCTTAACAATGTAATATGCCAAAAAGTATGAAAGTTACTATGTCGAAAAAGTATACCGAAAGACGTAGCAGGATGGGTGGGGTATGATGCTACAGGACCCACTTTTTAGAAATTTCAAGAAATTTTGATACAAGAAATTTAGAATGCCTTGAAGAAACGATCAACCGAAATTGATCGAACTTGGCTACATGTGCCCTCCTGGTCCACCAGCAGTGTCACTCGCCAAGTGGTATAAATGTAAACGTCTTCAAATTGAATAGCATCATTTAAAAACAGATAAATTAAATCTTTCCAGCCTTCAAATTGAATAGCATCATTTAAAAACAGATAAATTAAATCTTTCCAGCTCTGTCGCCTACAAGAAGCTTTGTTTTGACACTTTATCAATTTCACATCATATATGTTTTTGCTATTTCGCAAACTTGCCATTTCACATAGAATTCATTTTGGATGTAGGTGTTCTATACTTCTACAGGGGGATAAGTTTTCTTATCATAATTAACCCTATTTTAAAAAATGGACAAATATCCCTACATCTTTAACATGTTGAACCGGATCGAAAGATACAATCAAATGAATAAAATTAATATAATTGAAGAAAAAATGTCATTTGCAATATTTCTTCTAGCACAGCGGCTACAATGGCGCAGCATCCGGAATTCCTAATGACATTGCTCTTATCCAAGTAAATGGTCCTGTCGATACATCGCCACGTGGTGTAGATAAAATAGAACTGGCCACAGGAAGTTACACCGGGACATATTGCACCATTACAGGCTGGGGAGCTACATACGGAGGAGGACGTGAGTTTATACAGTAGTTTTGTTAATTAGCATTTACATTGCAAATGTAAGATATATATTCAATTTTAATACGCCAGTGCACCATATTCGCATTTCAAGTGATTTATCAGCGTCAATTCAGTATTATTGTATTCTTTTATATTTTACCGTAAATCAGTGAATGAAAGTCAAACACAAAAGCCGGAATCAGATTCCAAATATCGCAATAAAAAGTTTTCAAAGATTTTAGAAATTATATAACATATGTTATAGAGAGCGGAGCTCGCTGCAAAGGCCCGAAGGGCCTTTGCGAGCGAAGCTCGCCCTTATGGTAACGCGTATACACTTACCTTAGTGAGAAAATATGCTGAATCAAAGAATGAGAATGTACAACTATGCTTTCAAAAACTTTCGTCCCCTCGCAGACAGAGTTACTGCGGAGATGCTGAATATTGCCATTTTTAAATTTTTTCTCGACTCCGAGTATACGTATATGTTATACTCAATTTTTGTTTACAAGTTAAATTTATTGACATAATTTTTTGTAAAGCAGATTACGAAATAGCATCGGCAACTCGGCGTAACCGCGGAATCTTTATAGGAAAGCCGACATCTTCGTTTGAGTTTTGTTTACTGTGCTTCTATGACGTCATTGACGTCTTCGCGCCAAATTCTTAATGTCACTTTGACGTTGTAAGATTTTCCTTTAATGGACGTATTTTGCTTGACGTAAACGCTTCTAAAAAGGTCAATAAACCGGCCAAAGTATTCCCATGGGCGATTTTGTGTTCAATCCGAATGGCTTCACGTTATTAAGTTTCTCAATCCGGAACACTTCTCGGATTTTACGATAATATTTGGAGGCATCCGAACATTTCTCCAAAATTATAATTTTGATGTCCGATATTAAAGTGGTTTTCTTTATTGAAATGTTATGAAACAGGCTTTGGACGATTGTATCTGACATCGGCAAGATGGATTTTTTTCTTTTGGGCGATATGCAATGAGTTATTTATTTTCATTTAACCGTTTTATAACAAAATTAAAATGGCTTGAAATAAAAAAAAATCACATGTAGGAAATATAACCAGGTCTGTTTATAAATCCTTGGTCTGACCAGTTCTAGCTGCATGAGCTCTTTAAACTAGATCGTTGATATAAAGTTTCAAAATCATACACCTTTTGTGTTTGCTCGTATTTTTCTGTAAATTTGACTGGATCCCCCCCTCCTCAACCTAATCTAATATTTGCCGGTCAAGGCCAAAACAGGAACGTACAAAGAACCATATTTTAAGTCCCCCCCCTTAAAATGTTCATCTGCTGGTCTAGACCAATTTTACAAATGCCTCTGTGTTTCCACTCGCCTTATACTGCCTTAAATTTTTTTTGGCAATCACCAAACAGAAAGTTTTGCAAGATAGGATAAACCGTCATAGTCTAAAATCATATTTATTTTCTCTCCGCTCGCACAAAAAGGCTTTGCCTTGATTCATATTAACTTGAAACACAAACGAAACAGCACATTAACACCCAATTAGTACGATGGACCTTGGAAAGTCAGACTATACATACAGAAGAAATAAACATATATAAAGCACAAGAAAATCATGATTGTTATTTTCTTGTGCTTTGTATATGTTTATTTCTCCTGTATCTATAGTCTGACTATCCAATGAGTTAAAGAAGATCCTGACGATAATCTCAACAGCACTCACGATAGAGCACCAGATTGAGCATCGACGGACCCCTAGCAAGCCAGAGGTGGGACCAGGTGCCCGGGAGGAGTAAGCATCCCCTGTTGGCTAGCCGCACCCGCCGTCGATGTTCATGCACGAAAATGAAAACAATATATAAAATGCATGCACTGTCTGAGGTAATGTCTATATAGAAAGTGCTATGGCGACCACATCAGGGAAAAATATTCAAAACACTTATTGTCCATCGTACTTATTTGGTGTTAATGTACTGTTTCGTTTGTGCTTTCTGTTTATTTGTATTTCACTACTGCATTACCCTAGGGCGATCCACCCATTAGTACAAAGGTAAATCCCGAATGCCGTCGACTATCGAGTGATCGCGATTCCGGTAAGATAGATCCTTGCCATCAAAACTTCATTTTTGTGAAGTCGAGATGGTGTAGTGGATAGCGTGCCGGACATGTGATTGCCAGGCGGAAGGTGCTGTAGGTAGTGGGTTCGAATTCCTGGCAGGCAAGAGTAGGTAGATAGGGTACCTTGTTATTTACCTGATTTTTTGTGCTTGACATATAACTGTATACACATATTTGAATATCATCAACTTTAAGGCAATTATTACCAATTTAAATTCTACTCCTTTCTTGCAGCTATACCTTCGACTTTGCAGAAAGCAATTCTGCCAGTAATTAGTAATACCGAATGTGCACAGAGAATGAGTAATGTTGGTGGCGCTACAATTCTAAGTTCTCATGTTTGTGTATATGACAGTTATAGATCCGCATGCAATGTAAGTATTTCTTCATTAGCATTCATATAAGAAAATGAGATTATTCTTTAGATTTTCTTTCGGACAAAATCAAATCCAAGATCTGTGATTTATTATTAATGAAAGTAATAGCGCGAATTGGAATAAATGAAATCATGGTCATGAAAAGAATACTGCCCTTTCTGATCTTAGTTACAATTATACAACGTACTTTCCTTTTAAACAATTAGAATAAACAACAGCATGTTATTTTGCAGTGTTGGATTCAGCTCTTGAAATATAGAAAAAGAGCTAAATTGAATATTGTAAAACCCTTGTGAAACGTGTTGTTTAAGGTAGATCCATATATATGCCGAGTTTTTATTACTTTTTGAATTGAAATGTGAAGATTCCCCAGAGTGATAACTCCAATTATTCAGATAGTGATATCAAAGCTAAACGTTGAAAATGGTTGATACCCTGGTATTTATTCAGAAACATTGATGCATTGACTATTTATGCTACTTAAAATAGTTTGGCAGTGTCTGAAGATCAATTTGGCTTAAAGTACCACTGAAACGGATTTATAAGCCGAAACACGTGTCTAGTGTACCAGGTGCATTAAGATAGGTTTGAAATTTCTTTCAAAACATGAGTTGGAACACTTAAATTTTATAATAATTGAACATTCCATTCATACTTTATGATGAATCTATCCTCATACTATCTAAAATGACGATATACCCTATATCCTTTATAGACTGTATTCATTGATATCGATTGCATTTGTTACGATAGCACAGCATCGCCCACTTGCAAGTTTGACAGCTTTTTTCCATCTTAACTCAGCCAGTGTTTGCATACTTCCTTTAGAGTTGAAGAGATCAATGGTTCACAGAACTCAATTTAAACCATGATTTTATATTTACAAATATATGTCTTCGACCCATTCTTTTAAACACACGCGCCTATCTCTAATTTTCAATATTAATTTTAAGGGTGACAGTGGAGGTCCATTGGTATGCGATGGCAAACTGGTCGGGGCAACATCTTGGGGTGTCAATGGATGCCCAGGTACTTACCCGAGTGTATACACCCGTATATCCTCATTCAAAAGCTGGATCGAGAGTCAAACTGGACTGTCTTTTTAGAATTATCCTACTTGATGAAATGAATGACCCTTATTAAATCTGCAAATTATGAGAGTGTATTTTTTCTTTAATTTTCTTTTTTTTTTCCTGTTTCATTCGAAGAAAGAAGGCAAGTGTCTTTTTTGGGATAAGAATAGAAATTCTATATCATATTCCGTATTTTCGATAACAATAGTTGCTTGCCCTTTGGGACGGTATCTGACGTATACCAATTTTGTGACGTCATAAAATTCTACGGAAACAGTTCCTAAAATCTGGGAAATTACGGTATTGACGTTACCATACCATTTTCATGACGTCATAATGGTATTACGTCAGATACCGTCTCAAATGGGAAATAACTCTGAATTCCGCAAAGACTCAATATATACGGTGACAATAACACAACACCATAGAAGCACGAAGGACATCTTAAGAAATAATAGTACTTTTAAAAAAATGGCAGGTCTGGCAAAGAACGTAAAGAGGAAAAAAAGGGACCAAGGTATTTGTCTTTTGAGACTAACCAAATGTAATTTACCGAAAAACAACTTCATCAAATAATTCTTTCAGTTTGATAATATATGATGAATGTATTCTGAAGAAAAGGGGAATTCAGATGACGTATTTTTGCGTGCGGTAGCGTCATCTGTTCACATAGTTGCACAACAAATATCAACGCGTGAAAGAAGAATTCATTTGTTATTCATTAATTGAAAGTTTCTTCGAAATTTGTTATTGATTTTAGTCCTTTGGCTAGGGTCCTTTTCTTGTGTATATGAAAACCAGACTATCCCATGTTATTGATGCTGAATTGTAGAAAATGGATAAATTAGTTCAATAATTTAAAAATTCCAAATCATTTTATTTTAGATAATAAGGAAATATTTTTGTTATTTTCTGTTTTGCGTCCTCGTGCTGGTAGATTTTAAGCCAAAAGTCATAAAAAAAGACAAAATTAAAACAATAAGATGTTTTGCAGTTCACAATAATTTAAGGGAAATTGTTGATATTTTATACAATTTATTTCATTGTCTATTATTCATTTGTTGACTGAAATCTGTTGATAAGCAAATGAAACAAGTTTCTGTCGGATTTAATACAGAAATATTGAATTGGACCTTTGTTTGATATTCTGGTTCGTTTTTCTCCCTTGCTGGCTGTAAACTTTCTTAATTTCAAATGGACACAAAACAGAATAAAAACAAGAAATGGCAGAAGTGGCATCCCCTGCTTACAGGTTAGTCCGATATCTAAGAGGAGTCATCATCGTCTGCAAGCAGGCAACAATTATCATCTATATGTCAAATGAAACAATTTGACAGAACCAAATAAAGCTCAGGGCCATCATTTACAATCAAAGGTTCTCTGACCCAAACATCTCCAAATCGACACCGAAGCAGTACTCAGTTTGCATCCTCAGTCACTGAAACGGTCGATCCAAAATGGATTTGCAGACGTTTAACATCTGTACCACTTGGCGAGTGTCACTGGTGGTGGACCAGGAGTCCTCGAGGGCACATGTAGTCAAGTTCGACCAATTTCGGTTGGTCGTTTCTTCAAACGCATTCGAAAATTTCTGCCTCCAAAATTTTCTCAAATTTCTAAAACCTGGGTCCTGTAGCATCATATCCCAGCTATCTAGCTACATCCTTCGGTATATTTTGGACATGATTTTCAAGATTTTGGCCATATTTCATTGTTTTGGATTGAGGATCACTGACGAGGGTTAAATACCCGAAACGTGCATGTCTGGAGCATGCTGTTAATTTATCTGCTTTTAAATGATGCTAATGAATTTGAAGACGTTTAACATATATCATCGGTGACATTGGCCAACCGATTACAAACAATGCATCTCAGGAAAGATTTTTTTTTCGAATGACGTAATTTAGTATGCCTTGGTATAGTGTATGAACTAAGATATGAGTACAAAATAGTAGTGCGAAAATAGAATAAAGGCTTACGACAGCAATCTGGGCCCGGCACCATAAACTAAGAGTTGACTAAAATCTAAATCTCAATTTTCTTTTGTCTCGTTATGATAATGGCAATGACTTGGAATTACTCAAACAATTATTCTTTATTCAGAGTATGATATAATGGATGAATTATTTATATACAACATAACTAAAAAAAATGTGTCAGAATCATCAAACACCTTTTTTCTATACCGTGGATATGATCCTAATGTCACCAGACGGACACCAGGCTGGTACTTGACCAATCTTAAGTCTTGTACCAGCGCATTCTTAAAACTTGCACTCTGACTGAATGTGACGACGGGACTCTATGACGGGCCCTGTTCAAACCTCTTTAGAGAAGACAGGGCCCCGACCACCTGTCCTCTCTGAATGTCAGTCGGACTCCTCGGTGATAACATACATGAGCTCGCGCCCGCAGAGCACGGATTGTATTACGTACGCCCTCTTTTTATATCCATTTCCATATTCATCTGTGTTGCTTGGGCCCCTGCGTTTTGCGGTCTTGTTTGTGTGTGGTCATCTGACAGTGAGGAGGTTGTTTAACACCACAATTGTACGTTCTTCGAGACCTCTGGGTAATCGGAAAAGTGGGAGGGTTGTGCGCACGTAATCCAGAATAAGCACACCTTCTGCTATTTCCGTGGCAGGTGGCCGTCCTAACTCGGCACCGGTTGCCCATTGTCTCGTTGGTTTATGTGTAGTCCTTTGTGTTTGATGTTTCTGCGTTGTGCTTTGACTTTCCTTGTCCCTTATGCGTCTCTTTCCGTGCTTGTCTGCTTTGTGTTTTTGCATTGGGTGTTTTGGGGTTTTGCTGTGGGTGCTGCAACCGGGTGGTGTTGGAGATCCCCTCCTTTGTTTTGCATTGGGTGTTTTGGGGTTATGCTGTTGGTGCTGCAACCTGGTGTTGTTGGAGATCCTATCCTTTGTTTCATTAGTTCTAATTTTCACTGATTTGTTATATATCATTGTCGCATATCACGTGATACGCAATTGATATGTTCCACGGGAATCCCCTTTGACTACACCAGATAAATTCTATCTTAATCTACTTTATATGAATTTATTTTACGTCTATCATATGACCATCAATATCAATTATATGATGGTAATCTATTCTGGTCAAGAATAGACATAGACGTATTTTCAGAGAACACTTAAGCAGAAAATTTTCAATGCTCATCACATGTTATGATATGGTACACGGACAGATATAAAATATTCTGTTTAAGTATTCTTTGAAAATATGTCTATTCTAGACTAGAATAGATTATCGTCATATAATTGATAATGATGGTCATATGATAGGCCTAAAATAAAGTCATATAAAGCAGATTTAGATAGTATTTATTTGGTTTAATCAAAGGGGATTCCCATGGAACATATCATTTGCGTATCACGTGATATGCGACAGTGATATATCGTACTTTGAGAATTTGACTTAAGTCAATTCTTAGTTTATGGTGCCGGGCCCTGATCTCATTTCCAATGGGGATTCCCTTTTGTTTCTTTGCAGAACTTTTAAGTAGATAAAATATATATGAATATTTCAGTAGATAAAATATATATGAATATTTTCTGAGTCAATGCGGTAGTCTTCAGATAAACGTCTTCAAATCAATAGCATCCTTTGAGAACAGAATAATTTGCAGCATGGACCAGATATGCACATTTCGGGTACTTAACCCTCGTCAGTTATTCTCAATCTAAACAATGTTATATGACTAAAGAGTGTGAAAAATGTACCGAAAGACATTACAGGATGGGTGGGATATGATGCAACAGGACCCACGTTTGAGAAATTTCAAGAAATTTTGATAGCAGAAATTTTTGAATGCGTTGAAGAAACGATCAGCCGAAGTTGATCGAACTTGGCTACGCGTGTCCTCGGGAACTCCAGGTCCACGAGCAAAGACACTTACCAAGTGGTACAAATGTCAAACGTCTTCAAACTCAATAGCATCATTTAAGAGAAGAGAAATTTGCAGCATGGACCAGACATGCACGTTTCGGGTATTTAACCCTCTTCATTCTTCACCGTGTTTCTATTTTGTAAATGTACATTCCACAAAAAATTAGCATGTTTGGCAAGCTTTGGAATCAATAGAATTACGCTTTTGAATAATAGTGTACAAATTATTTCTTCATTATATGCATTCAAAGTGTCGCCTCTTACAAAATTTTATTTTGTAATTTATTTTACCTAGTTCTGACACCGTGGCCAATGTGCAACCCCTTGTTTCTAAAAATAATATACCGCGAGAGAAAATTGAGTAAGCTAAAAGGTTCCTTTTCAGTCTAATTCACTTAGATAAAATAACTTCCATTATATAAAACATGAAAAAAGACTGGCCAATATATTCGCGACTACTTTCTATCAAAAAATGGGAATAGGAGATATAAATACCTTGTCATAGGGCGGGAGGATACTTATTTCGTGAAGGAACATTCTGAAAAAAAAGCATACCGAAGACAATATTATCCGGATGCTTGAGTTTTTGATTGAGAACATTTTTCTGGTGTTTGGAGGAACTGTATTCCAGCAAATAGTTGGCATCCCCATGGGTACCAATTGCACCCCACTGCTTCATCATACTAAGCTGCGACTGGGCGAAAGCACCTAGCATCTAAGTTCAATTTTACTTTCAGAAACAAAGATGACTTGTTGTCCATCAGTAATCTGAACTTTTAGGATCATCTACATGGAATCTATCCTCATCAACTAGAGATCAAGGAAACAACCGAGAGCGAAAGATCCGCTTCGTAATTTGATTCACTTCTATCTTTGGACGCAAACGGCCATTTTGACACCTCACTGTATGACAAGCATGATGATTTCAGCTTCAACATAACTGACTTCCGTTTCGTGAGTAGCAACTTTCCGTATCCTCCTGCTTGTTGCGTTTTTTTTGTTTCTCAACTGATACGGTACGCCAGGACATGTTCCAAATATGACGATTTCCTCGTTAGAGCCAGACGGCTTGCAAGTAAGCTACTTATTCAGGGTTATATTAGACAGCGGCTGAAATCATCATTGAGGAAGTTCTTCGGTCTCTACGGGGATATAATAAAAGCAGATCCCCCTTTCCAGAATGATCAGTGACATTCTGGATTGCGATTGAATGGCTGTCATTATCACCAAACAAGAAATAGTTATCTGATATGTACATCAATATGTACATCGAGACAATCACCGAATTTGGCAAGTTTTCATGGAGCTGTCGTGACGGGTGTTGCATTTAATCAGGAGATGCCGACTCTCCCCGGGCACCTGGTCTCACTTCGAAATGTTATTCATTATGAGGTTCAAATCCTTCCAATGAACCGTTTTAATAGAAATTCTAATGATTTTGCCTTTCCTTCTCGACGTGGAGACTGAAGAACTGAGAGGTACTTCTTTCATGATTACTGAATATGTTTAAACTTTACTGGTTGATACAGCACTGTGTTTATCAGCGCCACCTACATTACATTTCGAACTTGCTAGACTTTGGATACTGTTCATAAGATAAAATTGTCCTTCGTGTTTTCATAGTGCAGTGTCATCGTCCATGTTTATCTGTCGGATGTTTTTAATCTCGTGAAAAGGTGCTCTTTATCTTTTTTAAAGACTTCGTAAGCATTTTGATAGTGGTTTTTGGGAACTGATCACGGGTTTTGTTTGACTTTCGTTCTCAACTAGGAAATGCATATTGAATATAAATCTTCATTATGCATCTTGTAAAGTGAGAATACACAAGAACCCATGTGTGATATTTGCAATAATGAGAAACTATAAAAAATGAGCAATACAATTTATCCAACAAAATATTTCCATATATAAAACAAAACTGTAAATTACAACGGGTAACAATTTGCAAATTAGTTAGATTTCAGTAAATACTGATATTATCTAATGACAAATATAGATTGTCAGAAAATCAGAAACCGAAGGCATACAAAATCAGGATAAAACAGGAACCAAAGCAAATGAACAGAAATCTCCACCACATGAAAAGAAGCGAACTCCCGATATGGGAGTGAGACCAGGTGTCCAGGAAGAGTAAGCATCTCCTGCTTAGGCATGACAAGGTAGGCATGACAAGTTAGGCATGACAAGTTAGGCATGACAAGTTATTTCAATTTTCTTAGCTGTTACATTTCGCTCTTCTCCATAAAATGGGTTACATCAGAAAGAACACCATTGTTTCGCATGATAAAAAATAAGCACATATGCTTCTCCTTTGTATGACTTACATCAGAAATAAGCACATGTGTTTCACATGCATTTGTCAATTCCATATAAACAGAATGAAGTGCTAAAATTTCATATCTGAAGGGCTAGTAGTATTATTTTTCCAATTTTCGCATGTATCTCGATAATCGACCTATTCTTTAATTCAAAATGAATCAATATTATGTAGTAAATTTCTACTTCTGGTGAACAGCAAAATCCTGATTCTCGGTTTCTCGCCTTCGGTTTCTGATTTTCTGAATTATCGATTTTGTGCTGTATACAGGGATATGGTCATTATCCATATTTGTTATTGTACAAAATCAAAATAAAATATTCAAACCTTTAGCTGAATGATGAAATGAACATTTAATATTACAATGTATAGTCAACAAAAGCATATATCTACTGTTTGGAATATTGTTATTCATCATTTACCGTAGCTCTGCCTGAAAAAGTGGAGGGGCACAACATCCCAAAATTTCTAACAAGCAAAATAATTTTTTTAAAGGGCGGGGGGGGGGGGAGGAAAAGATTGAAAAAAAATTAGGGTTTCATGTTCTGTATGCACAAATTTTAACATTTCTGGTGCAATTCTAAATCTTAAGTACATGAATAAATGAAACTTTTTAGCAAAATATTGACTTATCAGAAAATACTTTCTATACCCTCTATCATTAACAAGTACATGTAATAATATTCTAAGTAGTTTGATTTAAATGTCTTCATGTGCATTGATAAAGTGATATGTATAAAGGATGGATCAGAATAGCTAAATTATTCAGAGAGTCTATAAAGAACTGGCGAACGGTAGCGAGCCAAAGAAAAATTTTGAAAATTGACCGAATAATTGTAGATTTATGGTACAAAATGTTGCTATTTAAAACAATGTTAATGCATCATAAAATTTTGTGATTGAAAAGTGGTGGGTGACACAAACATGGTTGTGTCCTTGTTTATAGAGGAAAGCATATCATATCTCGGTAAATAGATGCTACATGTATTAATAGGTTAACTTACATCGCTGCAAGACAAGACTTACTTTTTTTTCTTTTCCATTACCCTGTACCATAAACAAGACAAAACAAAACAAGTGGCAAATCATAATAAGATTATATATATATATATAACACCGGCACTTAGAAATATATTAACAATAATATCCTCTTTCTCTATAAAATATTAACAAAACATAGTTGCTGTCTAAGAAACATTATAATCAAATTTTAAAAATGGCACAGTCCATTGAGGAGTGGGAAGCAATAAGTAGCCCTCACACCACAATAATAATATATATATATAACACCGGCATTTAGAAATATATAAACAGTATAATCTTCTTTCTCTATAAAATATTAACAAAATATAGTTGCTGTCTAAGAAACATAACAATCAAATCTTAAAATTGACACAGTCCATTGAGGAGTGGGAAGAAGCAATAAGTAGCCATCCGCATTTAGGTGGATATTCCCTATCATCTTGGTTATTTTAGGGACTGGACATTCTTACTGTGGTGAACTATGGCTTATCCAATATTTGCGGACGCAACAGTGATACACCCTAACAAACATACTTCTATCAGGGATATAAGGACTAAATATATGACATCCGATAGCAAAAAGAAATCTAATACTAATGATATAATTATATCATTGAGGCCTACTTATCAGTTAGAGAAGCATGCATGATGTTTCAATAACGTCACCATAACAGCTAGATTTAGATACATAATTATGTTTCTTTTACAAAATTTGACAGGCTTTTTGACAGAAATTGTGTTTTACCGCGTTCGAGATCTCGATGATTCGCCGATACCCTGTCCGTTCAAAATAAGTTCTTATTAATCATGTAAAAGTGACAAAAAGTTTCTGCTATAAACGATGTGTCCATAGGCACATATGACGCCAAACTGATTATAGTGCAATGAAACGTGTTTCTTCGTAAAGAACATATTGCTAACCCAATTAAAATCATGTGTAACAAATAGAGTGCATTAGAACATAGAATTATGAATTTCTCTACTCGAGGCACAATTAATGCTGATTCTATATCACGTAATTAAAAAAGGTTAGTAAATTTTCAATCAAGATTGCATAGGGAAAGTGTTCTGCAGATTCTAGCTGTTGAGGATTACCACTGTGTAGATAATACGATAGACGACAGAGATTACTATAAGGACAATTCCGATGACGACTGAGATGATGATGAGCTTCTTTG
The DNA here is from genome assembly GCA_028142955.1 of Pinctada fucata. Lineage (NCBI taxonomy): Eukaryota > Metazoa > Mollusca > Bivalvia > Pterioida > Pteriidae > Pinctada > Pinctada fucata. Next base: position 16,073,319 of record AP027115.1, read on the forward strand.
CAGTATTGGCCTTGCTCTCTGCTTCCTGCATGTTCCCATAATCTGCTTCCTTATTTGCCTGTAAAAATGTCATTAAATTAAGATTTCAAAACTTGAAATGTTAATCTCTTCAAATTCATTAGCATCATTCAAAGGCAGATTAATTTACAGCATGGACCAGATAACTTGTTGAGAAGGCTTTATGTCAATCCAGTGAATTAAAGAAAATGCTAGTTTTCTTTCAAATTTTGCAAAATATAAGTATAAATCATCATGGAAGTGAGAAATATATTTCTCCCACTAGAGACCGAGAACTCTCAAATTTCCTGGGGGCGAGATAAATCGATCTCACCTTCTGACGTCATCGATCTAACCCTGTGATGTCATCGATCTAACCCTGTGACGTCATCGCTTCCAAAGCGATGTGATGGAAGGGAGACAACAAACAGGTGATTATAACAGACACTCTAGTCGACGGCTTGGGAGAAAAACAATCAAACACCACCATGAGGGAGGGATGGCTAATTCTCAACCCTCGTGTAAAAAATTTGCTTGTCAATCCTCGTCATGGACTTCCAAAAATGTACACTCGGGTTGAGAAATTACCATCCCTCCCTCATGGTGGTGTAAGATTATATTAATATCGACCAATTCATATATTCACAAAAAGCAGCCTAAAATACATATCAATTGAGTAATCTATATTGCAACAACAAGTGAGAAAACATGGATTCAATTAAACCCACTATCTTCAGTTTTGTGAACAGTCGATCTAACCATCTGAGCTACGCGGGTATATAACACAGAATGATAAATATGGAAAAAAACATATCCCTGTTAAGAAGTACAAAATCGTCTGACCAAGGACATGCAAAACCAGGATAAAACCAGAACTAAGACAAAGGAACAGAAATTAAAAAATCTACCATATGAAGAGAAGTGAACTCCCTGATAAGGAGTGAGATCAGGTGCTCATCGTGTACATTTTCATAGGCCATAATGTATATTTTGTTAAAGTCTTCAGTTTAGATCCTGAAGGCATTTAGTATAAGCAAGATATGTCCTTAAACATAGATTACTTGCATTTGGTTAATGTGTCCGGACATCTAATTGACAAAATATTACACTGTATATGGTAAAGTAAAATGGTCCCGAACAATGCCTCAGTGTAGCAGGACGCCACTGAAAACCGAAATATTAACACATAATACCAATCATAAAACGAGGGGGTATTTGAAAAATTTTAGAAGGACATCATACGAAGGAATAGCAAAATGTGCGGTAATCCACTTCAAATGTCCCATACCCTCTTATATAAGATTCCCAAGTGATCACACAAACACAGATAGGTGTTGATCGTAATGATTGGGTGTATTATAAAACATCAAAGAAGTACCTATCAGTCACTCCGTCTCAGAGTCGAGAAGGTGAGACAAAATCAGTAGAATTTCAAATGAAACAGTTTAGAACCTCGGAATGAACAACATTCCGAAGTGAGCCCAGGTGCCCTGGGGAGAGTCAGTGTCACCGATTTGCATGAAACACTCGTCGCGACAGCTCTATGAAAAGTTGTCAAATTCGGTGATTATCTCTGCGAAAAGGAAGTGAAAACTTTAGAAAATGCATACTTGTCATGTCATTTTAGTGGAATGCCTCAGAAAGTACAGAATAATGTAGTAAAAGAACGAGATCTTGTAACTAATCTTGGTTTTCTTTTTAATGTTCCATTTCAAAGGAGGTAACATCATAGCACCACTCCTCCGATGCCCTTTAAGTAATAACTTTCATTTAAAAATGCTTCTGAATCGACCCTACATAAAATTTGGAGCCGCGGTCTCTTTAGGCAGTAGATACACAAAACTAAAAGAAAAACGCTAGGGTGCTACTTTGACTATGTTAGAAAATCCACTTCAGTCAGTGTTTTAAATGTCTTTCCCTGACATGGTCGACATATAGCACTTTCTATATAGACATAATCTCAAACAGTGCATGTTGGTAGATTTTGTTTTCAACTTCGTGCATGATCATCAACGACGGGTGCGGCTTTTCAAACAGGGGATGGTTACTCCTCCCGGGCATGTGGTCCCACCTCTAGCTTACGTCTTTTGGTACATTTTTGAACATAAAAATTTCATACTTTTGGCCATATTACATTGTTTAGACTGAGGATCACTGACGAGGGTTTAGTACCCGAAACGTGCATGTCTGGTCCATGCTGTAAATTTATCAGGTTTTAAATGATGCTATTGAATTTAAAGACGTTTAACATTTGAACTACTTGGTGAGTGTCACTGCTGGTGGACCAAGAGTCCCCGAGGGCACATGTAGCCAAGTTCGATCAACTTCGGTTGATCGTTTGTCTCTTCAACGCATTTGAAATTTTCTGTTACAAATTCTTGAAATTTCTAAAACGTGGGTCCTGTGGCATCATATCCCACCCATTCTGCTACGTCTTTTGGTACATTTTTGATCATAAAAATTTCATACTTTTGGCCATATTACATTGTTTAGACTGAGGATCACTGACGAGGGTTTATAACCGAAACGTGCATGTCTGGTCCATGCTGTAAATTTATCAGGTTTTAAATGATGCTATTGAATTTCAAGACGTTTACCATTTGAACTACTTGGTGAGTGTCACTGCTGGTGGACCAAGAGTCCCCGAGGGCACATGTAGCCAAGTTCGATCAACTTCGGTTGATCGTTTGTCTCTTCAACGCATTTGAAATTTTCTTTTACAAATTCTTGAAATTTCTAAAACGTGGGTCCTGTGACATCATATCCCACCCATTCTGCTACGTCTTATGGTACATTTTTGAACATTAAAATTTCATACTTTTGGCCATATTTCATTGTTTAGACTGAGGATCACTGACGAGGGTTTAGTACCCGAAACGTGCATGTCTGGTCCATATTGAATTTAAAGACGTTTAACATTGCTAGGGGTCCATCGATGCTCACTCTGGTGTTTTCTCTATTGTGAGTGCTGTTGAGATGGTCGTCAGAATTTTCTTTATCTCATTCAAATGGTTCGAAAACCGTAAATGAGGTTTTACCATCCAAAACATGTGTCTGGTACATCTAAAACACGTGTCTGGTGCATCTAAAACACGTGACTGGTGCATCCAAAACACGTGTCTGTTGCGGTAAAATTGATTTGAAATATTGTTCAAGAAGAACACGAGTTAATCACGTATATGTTGATAATATGTAATCTCTGTTGCAGACATGGTATAAATGCTCTCTTTATGAGTGAGATGAATTAGATGGTACGCAAATATCGTTATTAAATGACAGAATTTACGATATGCATGAGCAATATCTTAATATTTGAAGAATCCTGATCCAAAATGTTACAGTTAGGCTTTTTAAGTGTTTCTTATCATCAGGGTCTTCTTTATCCCATAAGTATATGGAGGTTTGCTTTTCATGGCATGGCTTTTAAAAGTCCTAAATGATCAATATTGAAATATAAGTAACTTGTATATGCCAAGAAACCAGCTAAGGACAAGGCTATTCCTTGATAAACACCTTAGATTAAGATTGATCTATCCAATTTGCTGAAGGAGAATGTACATATATATTCCCTGTCAAGTTCATTAGTAACAGTATTCTCGGGGACTAGAAGTCCACCAGCAGAGGTGTTGTGACTAAAATTGGATATGTACATTCCTTCTGTGTTTCTCTTATATAAAGTTACCAAACCAACAATTTTCGATAAACACAAGAGCCTATCACGTGACATTAGAACATACGCGGACTAATTTCTCATAAAATAGCGTGCTTTCCCATTCCCTACTGCCAATACACACCGATAAAGCGCAAAAGCTGAAAAACAATCCTTAAATAAATAGAAGATATGTGTTCTATCGTAATAAAGTAATTATTTCAGTACATGATGCGCATTTCACTAATAAGTAATATTTTAAAAGAGATACTCAAATAATGAATACATGAAGATCGACGTTCTAAACATGACCTACAATAAATACCAAAGAAGGACAGTAATTTCACATCAAGTTCCCCATTGCAGAAGGCTTGACAATGCCACTACCAATTATATATCGCAAATGCGGCCCCGTTTTTTCCTTCAAGCGTACTTTCTCTGAATGGTGAACATACATTCAATTAAATTTGTGTTTGTTATTTTTTTTTGGCGGGGGAGTGGTGTGGAGTACAGTTTCTTGTGGTATCATTCATTTTCTAAATATTTTGAAGCATTTGAAATTTTCTGTTACAAAATTTCTTGAAATTTCTAAAACGTGGGTCCTGTAGCATCATATCCCACCCATTCTGCTACGTCTTTTGGTACATTTTGGACATAATAATTTTCATACTTTTTGGTCATATTACATTGTTTAGACTAAGGATCACTGACGAGGGTTTAGTGCCCGAAACGTGCATGTCTGGTCCATGCTGTAAATTTATCAGGTTTTAAATGATGCTATTGAATTTAAAGACGTTTAACATTTAACTCATAGTTAAGTGTTCACCTTTGTTTCAATTCCTTAAAGTGGCACAAGCAATAGAATGTGAACCCCATACGTGTAAATCACACAAATACAAGTGTTTCCATATTTTAAGTAAACATAACAGAAGTATCCATCAGTTATTCAGTCTCATAGTCGAGAGGGCAAGTCGAGAAGTGGAAATTAAAAATAATTCAACAATAATCCTATCCTTAAAGATTCACAGAAAGTATAACTGCTGATCGAAAAGTCTAATTCATCAAACTTCAAGTATTTCTTTCGGGTATCTAAAACATAACAATCTATTAAATATGAAAATTATGTGACACTGATGTTTTGTTATTCGGAATAGTTGGGGAACGGAAAAAAATCTTAACTACGCTGTGACATACATACATAATAATACGGAAGTTGTTCAACTCTATACCTTCATGGAGAAAATTTCAAACCAATTTTTCTGCACCAGACACGTGAAACACGTGTTAAATTGTTAGATTTTAAATTCTCATCAGTACATGTAACACTATACAGTTAAAGTATACCATTGAGGAAGTTAGCATGATTATGGTTTTCCGAGACTAGACCTCGGGCAAGTGTGAACTTGGGGTGGGCGAAGCCGAGGGAAATAGGTCTGGTCGAGGGAAACCAGCATCATGCTAACTCCCTAAATGTTAACTGTTTTATTATACCGTCACGCACTGTAGCTCCGCCCTATTTCGACGTCACGCGCTGTAGCTCCGCCCCTTTTCGAAGCTATTTCCCTTGGGAAATAGTCTTCTCAACTAACGCACCCTTTGCAGGGAAAAAGTATTATCATCAGACGAGTTACAGCTACTTTAATGAGTATTTTTATGTAGGAAAAAACAAGTAGAGGTATAATAATAATTTTTACTCAACAACCAGATTGATATCTCCTTAACGAAAAATCTCAAAACTACACACTCGTTCTTTGATAAAACAAGTTGCTTGAAATACAGTAAAAATGATAAATAATTAAACAAAAAGTTTGCCGATCCAATATCGATTATGAGTATATGGGGTATTTTTATCTAATGTAAAATCAAGCATTTAGCAATTTATCCATAATCTGTCATACGTTTTAACAATTGACTCCGGTCGAATAATTGATCCAACTTCAAGTATCTCTAGGTACTTACAATAGATATAATCATAAAGTCTTCAATTTTAATGGAAACACACTCTAGCACCCTTACACAACACGTTCATTGTTTCTGTGAAAAGCCTAATGGAAACTAATGCTAAATGAACATGATGAATCTTTACAAAAAGGAACATTAAAATTTTGTCATTTATAATAACATGGACGTTTCGCAAATCTCTGAATACATCATTATCGATAATGCAATATATACTCTATCATAACAATTCAGTGCACCGTACCGTATAACCAGATTTTTTCGCAGGATACTTATTGAATTAATTCCCGCGAAAATCGTTCTTTAATAAGTTATATCATAAATCTATATATTAGTTACAATTTTTTCTTATTGTGCATGTGCAATTCTTCATTTTTCCCAGAATAAACGTAAAGAGAAGTGAATTGAGTGTATTCTCGTATAGAACAAACCAAAAATTTCAATCATGAAAGGTACAAAACAGTAGCATTATGCGTTCATATTCGGTTGTAACTTAGGAATCGCGAAAAATTGTAGACGCGAAAATAAAGACACCCTACTGTGCCATAAAATCGCGAAATTTGATACTCACAAAAATTTCTGCTTATACGGTATGCTCATTTCATCAAATAATGTATTATCAGTGATGCTCATTCAAAATTGAAACCAGGATGCATGCGCGGATATGCATATAAGGGGGTTAAGATTTTTAGGGACTCTCACTGGAATTTGCGAAAATGCTCATTTTCTCAGTTTTATGTATAACTTTCTGAATATCCTTTATGGTTTCGCAGTGCTCCCTTATCGTTTCGCTGAGCCCCTTACAGCTATCACAGTCTCATTTATTCTGGCCTCCAAGCAAACCTCTCCATTTTAGTTTTTAACGTACTTCTCAATCCCACATTATTGTTAACCTACATACATCTATAGATCATGCCCTCTGTCAAGTATACAATAACTATTTAAGACTGATCATTGGTATACTCAAGTTCTTTAATTTTTAAAAGTGCTGGTCTAAGATTAAACATCTGTCCAGTAATTATTAGCGATGATATCGTCGCCTTACTTTGCATTTTATTCCTTTCAAAATTTAAAGAATTTTAAAGAAACTTCAATTTCACATTGAAAAAAGGATGTTTAAATTCAAAACAGTAAAGAGTGCGCTACTGAAATGATTTTTGGAGGCTCCGCCAGAAGCATCACTGATGAGAATTTTTAAAATATTCGAAACACGTGTCTGGTGCATGGAAATTGGTTTGGAATTTTCTTCAAGAGGGTATAGAATTGGAACTCTTCGACATTATTAATATAAACACTTATTTCACGTTGCAGTATGAAGCAGTTTAAATCGTTCCCCGTGACCTAATGTTTGTCAAGTGTATTAAATACTTCTTTCCAGCTCTGTCACCTGAAAGAAGCTCTGTTTTGACCCTTTATCAATGTGACATCATATATATATATATTGCTATTTAGGAAACTAGCCATTTCACCGATAAGTATCATCGAAATTAAAGGAGTTTAACATGTTAGCACCATACCTCCAATGCTATTTTGAACATAGATTTTATTTGGATATGCTACTGAATCGAACCTACAGGAAATTTGGAGCCGCGCACTCTCTGCAATGTAAATGTACAAATCTAAATTCAAAAAATTAAAGAGGCGCTACTGAAATGATTTTTGGTGGCACCGCCAGAAGCATCACTTATGAGAATTTAATATTCGAAACACGTGTCTGGTGCATAGAAATTGGAATTTTCTTCAAGAAGGTATAGAGTTGGAAACCTTGGACATTATTTATGTCAATTATAAGACATTTGATGAGAAGAGATACCCGACATGACAGTATTTCATGTTGAATGAACACAGCGGGCCACACATGCGACAAACTGAACAAAAACGGACCTAATGAGAACGAATAACTACACTATCATAAACAATAACCATCAAGTCAAGGTGTAAAATGGAATTCCATTACAGGTGGCATCATCAAGATGATTCGATGAATGATTTGAGCTTAGGGGACGAACCAACCCTTTAATATACATAACCATTTTTCTAAGTCTTACCCTGCTAGCATTTATAATGGCAAATATAGCCGTTGGCCAGAAGCAAAACAAGGAGAGAATTGCGGGAAGTAACCAGTTCTTTGGACGCACATTGGCTACAACCACGTTGTTGCCGGCAGGGTATGGTTGGGCCACCTAAAACACAAAATAAAAGTAATGAACAAGAAAATATAAAAGTATGAAGCATCATTAATAGAATCTCAGCATCTTCGGGATGGTATTGCGGGTATCCCTAGGCTTATCGAGAACACCGTTGGAATTGCTAATTTCTAACCCGATCAGTTATGATGTAGGATATATGAGTCTGTTATGATGTTATGATGTCAAAGTTAAGTTGTCTTCGTAATTTACTGGTGTTCGTTCTCTGCCGCATAAATTGTTGGCCTTGGGTAAACATGATAGATACATCTCGAATGTGTAGTACTTGAGGATATCTATATTAGGTAGGTTAATAATCTTTTCTTAAGTATTGACATCTGTATAAGGATTACAAAATAGAAACTAGTCTTGCCTCAGACTTACTGTTCTATTGTCATTGGAGAGATTTTTATTGAACATTGTAATACATTACTTTAGGGACAGTTTATCTGTGTGTCTCAGGCTTATCGAATTACTTTCCTTAAGAGTCTGTCTGTAATACATGCTGTGTAGGGACAGACGACTCCCTGTCAGTAAAAAGGAGACTGACTGTTCCGTTGTCCTAGGTGATCGTTATATTGACTGCTCTGTGTAATACTCACCATAGGAATTGGCTGTCCGTTTGTACCAGACTGTTCGTTTGTCCCTAGTTGATTGTTCTGTTGTCCTTAAGGACCACGTGTCTGAATGGGTACTCTGTGTAATACTTACCGTAGGAACCGGTTGTCCGTTTGTCTCACTCTGTTGTCCTTGAGGAATTGCTGTATTGACTACTCTGTGTAATTCTTACCATAGGGATTGACTGTCCATTTGTACCAGACTGTTCGTTTGTACCCGGTTACTGTTCTGTTGTCCTTGAGGACCACGTGACTGAATGGCTACTCTGTGTAATACTTATCATGTGCTGGTAGCGTAGTGGTTAGCGCGGTGGACTACGAACCCATAGGTCGTGGGTTCGAATCTCACCGTCGCCGATCATTGCAAATCCATTGTAACCTTGGACAAGTTACTTTACACTACGTTGCACTCTCTTCACCAGGAGTAAACCGGGTACCTGGCACACGAGACGAGCTTGTAATGTGAATGAAAAGCTTTAGCGCCTAAACGGCAGCTCTACTTGTATACTCCAGGGGAGTTGAGAATGCACTGGATTGCACAGGTCTCGCCAGGGAGGTGATTGTAGAAGTCGCGTGAGGCTCAGGCGAACGAGACTATAAACCCTACCTTTACCTTTACCTTTATCATAGGAATCGGTTGTCCGTTTGTCTCACTCTGTTGGCCTTGAGGAATTGCTGTATTGACTACTCTGTTAATACTTACCATAGGAATTGGCTGTTCGTTTGTCACTGGTTGACTTTTCTGTTGTCCTTGAGGACCACGTGACTGTATGGCTACTCTGCGTAATACTTACCGTAGAGACTGGCTGTCCGTATTTACCAGGCTGTTCCTTTAAGGAGGTATTGAACACTTTGACGCCAAATTCAATTTTTCTCAAAATTTCTGAAATTATTCATTTCTTGTCTGTCCTTCATCATACAAACTTACATTTGATTCTATCCACAGGAAAAATTTCTATGAGACTTTGAAATATGCATTTTTCAACGTATCCGTGAATTTCTTGATGACGTCATAATATTAAAAGTGTCATTCCGGTTCTCTTAATGCTAATGGAAATTAATTTTGATTTAACTTCCAAAATATTCATAAATGTATTGCTCTTACATAAGGAAAAGATTAAATGAATTGTGTTATAAACAAAGGCAGGATACTGGAATAATAGATGACACAGTCGCTCAAAAAATTGCAATTTCGAGCCAATTGACTCTAGTTGATAGGTGATTATTAGAAATCCTGTGGATCAATCCTTGTCAAAAACTAAAAGAATGATCAACAATGTACAGAGATGATTTCATGATTAAATGAGAAAAATTAAATTTGGGATAAAAATTTTACGAAGCTTTTTATTTTCCATTTTTTTCTTCCAAATTCGTCCATTTTCAATGAGGTGACATCCGCTTCCTTGTTATGTAAATTTGTCAACGAATACACTAAAATAAAAATTGAATTTACCATTTTATACATGTAAAGTTTCAATGCAATACGTTTTGTATTCATGTTTTAATTGCATTTTGAATGCGATCGTTTGTGACGCCATTTTCCCCCGATAACGTCGAAATGACGTCGTGGTTGGCTCATGGATAAAACTCCCAAAATCCACAATTTTGAAAAACGCTATAATTTCTTCAAATTACGTCGGAAATTATTCAAACTTCATCAGGATACTCAAATATGTATATCAATCAGGGTAACAAATGTTTTAAGGGAGTAAGAACTGTACTTTTCCTAGGAAGTGAGAAAAACAAATAATGCCGCCGCCATCTTGGTGTTGAAACCCTCCTTAATATCCGTTCTGTGCTCTGTGTAAACTTACCATAGGGATTGACTGTCCGTTTGTACCAGAATGTTTGTTTGTCCCTTGTTGACTGTTCTGTTGTCCTAGAGAAACCAATGTATGACGAGTCTGCGTAATACTTACCGTAGAGATTGACTGTCCGTATGTAACCGGTTGTTCGTTCGTCCGTTCTGTGCTCTGTTTAGCACTTACTGACTGCTCCAATGTCTCATGTTGTTCGTTCTATTCCTACTAGATTGTTCTGTCGTTCTCTGAAACCGCTATCTTTATTGCTCTGTGTAGTCTTTACTGTATGGACTGGCTGTCCTATATCCAAGGCTGTCCGTTTACGAGTATCCCTGGTTGACTGTTCTGTCTGATACTTTGCGTAGGAACTTTCTGTCCATATCCAGGTTTTTCGTATGTCCCTGGTTGATTGTAATGTTGTCCTTTAGGATCGCTGTTTTGACTGCTCAGTGAAAGACCTGTATGTAACGAATTTCAGTCCGTATGTCCTACGCTGTTCTTACTTTGAGATGCTGTAATGACTGTTGTTTGCAATACATACCACATTTTTGGTCCGCACGTCCCTGACTGTTTAGTAATGGCATCTGTTGTCCTTGTGAATTACTTTTGTCTATAATACTCACCGTAGGTACTGGCTGTCCGTTTGTCCCTGGTTGACTGTACTGTTGTCCTTGTGGATTACTGTATTTACTGTTGCATGTAATACTCACCGTAGGTACCGGCTGTCCGTATGTTCCAGGCTGTCCGTTTGTCCCTGGTTGACTGTACTGTTGTCCTTGAGGATTGCTGTATTGGTTATACCCATACTGTTGTTTGTCAAATGTCTGTGGTTGTTGTCCATAGGCAGGTGCGACGACATTTGAGTTCTTTTCTATGAATAAAGAATCATACATAAAAAGATAAGTAGGTCAAATATCCAGGTCAAGGTCACTAGGTCAAAAATTATGTGTAGAAAAGTCTTGTCACAAGGAATACACATGTGAAATGTTATATCAAATTCCTATCACTTACCCATCAAAAGTTATGGGATGTGACACCCAAAGTGTGACAGACAGACAGACAGACGGACGGAGCGCCGGAAGGACGACTGACAAAGTGATCCCTAAGTGTCGCTATGCTTGGCAGACGACACAAAAAGAGAGGATCTCCAACAAGACTCTGTTGCAGCATACACAGCAAAGCGCTGAACAGTCTATGTGAAAACACAGACTAGACAAGCACAAAAATTGACGTAACACGAACAAGGAACATCAAACACGACATGGAAATGACAAACACAATAGACTAGACGTGTTTAACATTAAATACTACATATTGACCAACGAGATCAATTATCAAAATGGATGCTGCCTTTACAAACAGATCGAGTATGGTATAATTTTTCATTTATAAAGTTTCATAGATTTTACCATTGTGTGGATATTGAAGGAAACTGATTTAGTATGAGAAAGATTTGTAGATCTCATTGTTTGGCTTTTTATTCCTGATTTACTGCTCATATTTTCAGGTTCAAAAGAACACAAACAGATAAATAAGAAGTTCAACTCACATCTTTCATTTCGATTCGTTAAATTAAGAGCGGATCTAAAGGGGACCCCCTCCCGAAACTTGCCGAAAATGTTGATTTTGTCCAATTTTCTACATTTAAATAATAACACAAACACTCTAATACAAAACTTTTCGGTCCCTTGACCTTTATCCAGTGTAAAAAATGACAATAAGTTTGCAATGAACGCTAGAGAAGCAATGGATGGAGTTTCCTTAGTTGGAATATACATTTTCTCTTTTTTTTCACTGGATACATGTACACGCCAAGGGGCCGAAAATTTATGTATTTGAGTACTTGCGTTTTTATTTGTATCATACCTTCCCTCCTGAAAAATATTTTAAACTTCTGCGTTAAATATTTTCCAAACTATAGGTTTGAAAATCTCCTCCATTAGATGGCTTAGAGCCCCCCCCCCCCCCCCCCCCGGAAAAAAATTCTAGATACGCCATAGCGTCATCAGCTGAACTGCTAAGCCTGAATGATAAAAATGCATTCCAGAAGTCATTGATGAAACCTACAAATCCCAATGAGAATAAGGTGACAAACCTTGAATGAGACCATTAAGTATGAGAAGAACGCATCAAGTAGGGAGAATTGAATATAATATACAATATATTGCGCAAGAATAATTATCCGTGACATTAAAAGCTAGCTTTTTGTTTCGAGATCTTTTAGTCCTATCAAATATTATTGCCAGTTTATTTGGGTATTGCTCAATCATTCTCCGCTGGTCCGTACCCATAAATACTCCTTAAAAATAGCATATCAGAGACAGGTAGAAGGTAGAAAATTTAGGAAAACGCGGCCTGTTTCCACTCTACCAATATTGTACCAGGTGCGAGACCGTCATCTGATTAACCAACGTCATCTTCAGCAGGGCGGACACAGGATTTTCAGCTAGAGGGTGTGTGTTCATTAACCATAAGGGAGGGGTCATATACAGATGGTTTGGAGTATGGGGGTTCAAGGGTGAACCCCCCCCCCCCTCTTCTTTACATACGTTCCCCAGCCATCCCTACCTCCACTTTCTCCTGTATTTCTTTACTAGTATTACACGTTTTTAAATTCACAGATAATTTAAGGACATGTCATTTGCAGCATGGACCAGACATGCACGTTTCGGTTACTTTACCCTCGACAATGATCCTCAATATAAACAATGTAATATGGCCAAATACATGTACTGTAAAACCCATGTCCAAAAATACTGAAAGGCGTAGCAGGATGGGTGGGATATAATGCTACAGGACCAACTTTTCAGAAAATTCGAGAATATTTTGTAAACTGAAATTTTCGAATGCGTTTGAAAAAAAAAACGATCAATCGATTTGACATCTTTCTTTCAAAAATCAGGAAAAAAATTTGATGTAAATAAACTTAATAAATTGATCATTTGCCAATATACATGTGACTGCAATGAAAATTTAGAAGAGAGTGTACATGCTTAACGCCTGAACAGGTCTATGCAGTTTGAAACGAAAGCATCTAGTAGTAAATCAAGGAGTACAATGTATTGCGCAAACTTGTACAATGGTCCATGACATTAAATTACATATTCGACATTAACTTTTCAGTGTTATTAAATGATCATGGGTATTTCTCAATAACTCTCTACTGGCCCTTACCCAGAATTTTAGTGAGGCTGTGTCACATGATTATTTGTCATTACGGAATATATCAGAGATCAGAGTTTTAAATTTTCATGGAGGGGGAGGGGGTCGATGTCGGTTTCCGCTCTTTTTGGCCATAACCTGATTTACCATTGTCAAGATCACCAGGGGCGAATAATGTTACAGAATTTCCTTTTAGAGGGGATGTGCTGAAGAACCAAATGGTCACGGAACAATCGACAGACCAGATCACCAGTGGTTCTAGGGTAAAAACCTTGTGGGCGTTCAGGGACGGACACCCCCTCCCCTTTCCTCACACTGCGTTCCCCGTGCAATACAATAATTCAAACATCCATCCCTACATTTGTACCTCCACCTTATCCTATATTTTTTTTTCTATGACGTCTTCTTTTTAAAAATCCACTATGTTACATGTAAAGTTAATCCTTGATGTTCTTTTTTTACCTTTTTGCTGTATAAGCCTCCATCGATTTGCACTATTATTCACTTATATCTATGATCTAGTGCATGTTTCATATATCATTTTTAAAGTTCAGATGTGTATTGCGAAATTATTTTATATTTGAAAAGTTCAATTTTCCACTAAGAAAAAGATTTATTAATCTAGACTATCAAATAAATCGGACATTTACAGCAATTTCAAACACGGAAATTGCTGGGGCTGACAAAATTTGCAAAAAAATCACCCCAAATTGATCATTTGCCAATAGACCTGGGACTACAATGAAAAGTAAGGAATCGTTTATGCTTGTGTGCAATTCCAATGAGAATAAGGTATCAAAGCTTGAATGGGACCATGTAGTTTGAATAGAAAGAATCAAGTAGTAAACAAAAGAACACAGTGTATTGCGCAAACTTGTACAATGGCCCATGACATTAAAAGCTTTTTGCGCCATCAAATAATAATGAGTATTTCACAATAACTTTCTGCTGGCCTTTATCCAGAATCTCCCGGAGGCAATGTCACGTCATAATGTATTGACTTTTTCGAAACTTAAATTTTGAATCATTGAACATTTTTTAAAAACATGAGCGTCAATTGCTCACTTCATCTCTATGCGTCGGGTATATATGAGGTCAAAGAGATGGCCAAAATATGGTTTTAAAACCACCCATTATTGGCTTTGAGGGACCCTATTTTGCTTGTTTTTCTGTATTTTTATGATTTAGAATTTCTTAAATGCAGCAATATTTAAAGTTTGTTTTTCTAAATACTAATTAAGAACTAATAAGTATTGTTCATAAACTATAAGAAAATGTAAAAAGTTGGCTTGGCAAATATAATTCTTTTTCACTGGAATCTGCTTTAAATTTGGTAACCATGGCAACATTTGGCACAACTGTTATGATACAATGGGTATTTTATGAGCCATGTGACACAAGACTAATAGACTATTAACGGTCATATGCAACAAAATAATGGATATAATATTTTTTCTTCGAACAACTTTTTAAATGTGCTCAATCATCTCTTTGAATTTCTGAAACTGAGGTGTGAATATTATTAGTTATACAGTGTTTTACAGGGGGGATACAGAAATATATTGGGTCGATGAAAAAAGTTGTATTGGGCGAGGCGAAGCCGAGCCCAATACAACTTTTTTCATCGACCCAATATATTTTTGTATTCCCCCTGTAAAACACTGTATAACGAATTTATCCCACCGATGGCTTTTGGCTTGTGTATGTAACGTCACCATATTTTAAAGCATTTCGGTGACGTCAATATCGTAAAGCGTTGTAGTGGAAGCAGGATATCAAAATAATATCATGTCAGTAAAATAATACAACATAATATTCGGTTCTTCTCGACCAATCAGATTGCAAGAAATTTGCCAGAGGTGGGATAATGATAAATATTTACATTACTAGTAGATTCCCCAAGTTGAATGCCCATTAGGCACCTAGAATTATGGGTTGCTATTGTGACGTCACGTTTAAGTTTTGAATGCAGGGAGAATTTACCTAAGTTAAGATACATTTGACGCTGTTACAGACAAAATGTGCGATGTTCATGCAAATAAAAATGACCGATAATTAGAATAAATGTAAATATAAGTAATGACTGTCTTACTTTTGGTGTTCATGGGTGTATAATTCTGGTTGGACACGTGCAAATTTTCCGAGAATCGCTTCGCAAGAAAAATCATAAATTTATTAAAACGTTTTAGTCTAAGATAAGAAATGACCTTGAACGTCATGTCAATGACCTTTGCAGTTTTCAGGGTTATAAAATTAAGTAAAAGAGGCTTTTCGTTTCTATTTTCTGTTTCTAAATACATTTTCACTATCGTAAGTAGCACTTATTAGGAGATAAATGCATTTCAAACAATACTTAAGTTTCCATAGCGATGGTTTTTGACAACAAAATTCGGATGAAGAGCTCAATTTGCCCAACATCAATTTTCTTTCATCAATGAACATTTCTTTTCATAAAAACCAATCAGAGGTCTCAATGATGCTGCATTTAGTAATAAATGACACTGAAAAATGGTAAAAATCCTGCATACAAAATTGACCCTTTAGTTTTACCCTTATTTTCAATTGACTTGAATTTTACTGATTTAGGCACGGCATAGTAAGAGTCATGAAACTGAATGCATTTTGTAAAAAGTATGAAAATGAAATTTCTACTACGATGGTATCCATGGCAACGCAGTACCTAAAAGTAGGTTACTCCATTGTCTTTAAAGTAGCACAAAAAGACTGATTTAGTTGCCATGGCAACCGGAATTCACACCTTAATTTTTGCAATCAGGGCATAATCATGAAAGTCCGTGGCACGGTGGCACCAGAATTTTTGTGGTAAAAAGAGAGAGAAGATTGTGTCATTTCCGAATACATCGGAGAGTACCTTCAATATTTTGCCCTTCTCCCACGTTTCTATTCTGTTATTTTTGTGTGATCTCACACATAAAAATAACCAAATAGGAACAGCGTGTGAGACGGGCGAAACATTGAAGCTAATCAGATAGAAGTTCTACATATCAAGTTATGAGAAGTAGAGATAGGCCACCCCCCCCCCCCCCTCCAAACAAATAAACACTTTTTGAAACGTAATACATGTACCATCTAGGACATTGTTATGACGTCTGACAACTGTATAGTTTATTTGAACATGTTGAATGACAAGGTCAGAACAGCGATATGTTTCGTAAATGAAAAGAATGTTACTGGCACGATGAAGGTTAATTGTAATTCTACCAAATATCAGGATAACTAAGTTTCAGTATGCTTACTTTGGAAAGGGGCTCTCAACTCCCCCCCCCCCCCCTCCCCCCTCCCCCCCCACCTCCCACCTCCCACCTCTTCTAAATCATCATTTATAAATCAAGGATGCTTTTTACTATTTTTGCTGTGAAGGACTATTTAGGTGAAGCTCAATCGATTTTCACTTTCATTTTGCAATAGCTGTTTGCTCAAGTGTATTTGTAACTTGTAAAGTTCATATTTATATGAGAATTGCGAAATAATAGTTATCTAGAAATTTATCTTCATGTTCTTTACGATGAATCTTATACTTAGCAAAGGAAAAAGATACATAGAAATTCATGATTGTTAACAATTTGTTAAGTGAGGTTTGAATATAAGAACAACTAATTCGTAATTTTACTAAAATAAGGAGAAATGTACATACACGTAATCCGAGAGTAACTGGGATCAACCCCCCCCCCCCCCCCCAATTCTCCTGAATATGCTTAAACAAAAAGGACTGACTTTATTTACTTAGAAATACGAATAATTGTCTCAAAGTCAAACACCCCCCCCCCCTTTTTCGGAAAAATTCTAGCTCCCTTCACATTGACAATTTTACCTTCACATCGGTCTGCATGAAGATAATTATATTATCAGTACGTTTGTACCCTTACGGTCATCCGTTTTATTCAGATTTTTGCATTTGGTTTCTCTTAATTTTTACAATAAGTTGGACTCTCTCTCTTTCTTCCCCCCTTCCCCCCCCCCCCTCTCTCTCTCTCTCTCTTCATCATAATATATTCTCTACTCAATAGAACAATATTTGAAAAAACAAACTCCAAATCAAAGATACAAAAATATGTCGAGTGTTTACGTTATATTGATTATTTTGTTGATAAAAATCATGTCAACAATATAGCAATATCGATATGATGAAAAAAGTGGGAGAAGGGTGCATTATTAGCCCCCCTCCCTATATCAAAAGTTGCAAAAACATACGAAGTAAGGGCACAATCCCCTTTTAATTCAAATTCAGCTTTATACATTGCGTGGGATCCCACGTATGGTGCTACGATTCATTAGACAGTTTTTTTTTTGGGGGGGGGGGGTTCATTTTCTAAGTTAAACTTTGCAAAACTGATGAGCCGTTGCAGTAGGGCAATGCCTAATATATGAAAAGTTCATAGTTTTTTGCAAACACTTCAACAGTTTGTCGACGACAGAAACGTTCTTGACCTATCATATTTTTTAAGTGTTTGTAAAATCTATAGACTTTTCAGATATATAAACGATATCGACCTGCAATGACCCTAAATCATTAGATCTTGAAATTCAACATTTTAAAATCTAGATCTATACACTTTTTTCACCTTACCTGTGATCGACATTTTCAAACTCCCTAAATGTTGTGTAGGTGGTTAGGTACTTATTTTCACAATAACAGAACGTTACGCTACCCTGGATAGATCTATAAGGTCATGGTGTATTTCTCAACATTTACTCTATAAAAGCTAGTTTTTTCATTCGTTTGTTTATCCTGCACATCTCACGTGGTTTTGAATCTAGAAATCAATATACCTATATAGCTTAACTTCATTGTCACGCATTTTTTCTCCATGCACGGTATACCATGAAGTGAAATTTTTTCAAATACGCACTTCAGGGGCTGATCTAGAAAATTGATCCATGGGGTCCAGACCATCAGGGAAAAGAGGGGATACCATTCTATATTTTGGGAAACAAAATTATGCGTAAAAAGAAATCAGCAAATCCGAGGGGAGGGGAGGGGGGAGGGGGGGGGGGGCGTGAAAACATATGTTACAACGGGTCAATCACA